>JAXQKE010000538.1:0-12700 GCA_037042355.1 Candida sp. Y128-05E
AAATGGTTTAGTGGTAAAATCCAACGTTGCCATCGTTGGGCCCCTGGTTCGATTCCGGGTTTGCGCATTCTTTTTTTAAACTTTCTTGCTACTTTTTTTTCTTCCTACGTGTCAAAAGAATTCAAAATCCAAATAAAGAATATATTCTATCTTCATTCGATACTTTCATCTAATCCCTTTTCCGATTTTGTCTCTTTTATCTCTTACCTGTATATTAGATCTATTTAAATTTAACTCCATTTCTACTAATCATCTTTGTATCTATGGACCCCTACTTGCGAATCTTATACGTTTATGTTCTGTGGGTGTATCCAGTTACGTATTTGCTTAGATTTACTTTTCAATTATGTTAAATTTCCGAATTAGTGCGAATTTCGAAAAAATATTCTTTTTTAAGATATTTCAATTGTATTGTTCTTTGTATAAACTGTGTTGTTCGGGCTAGGAAGAAAAGCACAAAATGTAAATATAACTACTACACATGTTATCAACAAATACCTGATAGGAATTTGTTCAATTACAATATGAACCAGAGACAAACGACTATAGCTTTTTCTTTAAAAGCTAAAACTAGTTAAATATTACATGCAAATATAATAACATCCACTAATCTCTACCTACAAATAAACTTGTTACATGGATATTTATAATAGCTATATAATCTTGCTTAAATACTCCCATTCTCTATTTATAAAGTACACTCTGAGGTTCCTCTCCGTTTTTCTCTGCGACATCATTCAATGGATACGCATTTGCTGATTCAAGATCATTATTTGATTCAGAGAGGTTTTCGGAATTATCAATATCATGTCCCTTTCTAATAGTACTGGCTTTAATCATAACTTCCTTTCCGAGGACCCAAACTGGATGGAAGGGAACATAAATAAGACCAGCTATTGTTATCAAAGATGCATCTAAGACAAATAAATAGACTTCATGGGTAAACAAATATCCACCATACCCTTGTACCAACTCAACAACTCTGTAAACACTTCTGATATAAACCGCGATAACCGACAATGTCACAGCAAGCGGGAAGTAATTGAACAATTTCCCGGCTCTGAGATTCTGGAATTGACTACTATAACATTGATCCAAGTCTTCAAATCTGTAAACTCTGATAGACGGAACGTTGAATAATAATCTCATAAAATTCATGAATGATGGCTTGCTGTAAGCACTCGCTGAACCTTTGTTCGTGAAATAAATCTTTGCTAAAAATATCAAAAAGAAAAGCAAAAACAAAGTCATACCGACGATTTGAATTACAATCCCAGCAATCATCAAATTGTTTCCTAAGTTAGCAGAATTCACATCATCTGAGGTAGCCATACCACCACCTGCACCTTGAATACAGAAAGAAAGAACATCAATGGTTATAAAAATCCCCGAATACAACATTGGCTTCAAATAAGAATATTGTCTACCATGGATAACAATTAATTGAGCAAAGAGGAAATAGATCCCAGCCATTATGACTGCAGGAGCCACGGTTAAACAAAAAGACTGTATGACATAGTATGACAATTGCGAATCATCCTTGAATGATAATAGTCTCCCTATAAACCCAACCATTTCTAACCCAAAGCCGATAATAAATGTAATATTAAACCACATGTATCGTGATTTGTAGAGCATACCCACGAAGTAACAGAATAAAAATAGATAACAGATAAAGTAAAATATATTACCACCACGATTCAAATAGAAATGATAATAATTGGCATCATCAGCCATTGCCTTTAGGTTTAAAGTGGCCTCAAATATAGCATTTGTGGCAGAACTTAATACCTCTGAGTCTGTAGCAGTTGCTAGCACTTCTTGTGCACTCACTATAGTCATTGTAGCTTCTCCTCCTCTAATGACTTTGCTTAACCCAGCGAAATTAGCAGGATCAGTTTCAGTTGACAACTGAGAATACGCTGAAGATAACGTACTCATGACCATTGGTGTGACTGTGCTTGCGATTGATTTCATGGTGATCTCTGCTGGTGTTGCTGTGGGAGCCCATGTTCCCATTGAATATGATGAAGTCAGCATGTTCTTTGTAGAATGAATAAAAAAAAATTTATTTAGTCCTTCTTTCAGATATATATATAACCTAAACTCTAAGCCTTATCATGATCGATTTCTGCAGCCCCCACCGTATCATATAGCCCCATCACATCTCCTGCCGTTGATTTACAAGCCATTCATACTCGATAAAGAATATTTTGCGATTACATAAGAATGGCATCGCGATTACTAAGCGCAAATTTTCCCAATTTGTATTTTCCTGCATCGAACAAACTTTTACGAAGCGCAACGGTTATTTTATACTATTTATATATTGTGGTATATAAAGTCAATAGATTGCGCCTTTATTTATAGGCAACAGTTTATTTACGTGAACAATGCAAGGACAGCCAATAAAATAAAATTGGGGGAGATTGTACCACTAGAATTACTGGTAGAATTAGAGTTGGATGTCTCAGTAGCAATAGCAGTAGCTGATGTATTGGAAGAAGCACTTGATCTGGTGGATGATCCGGTTGATCTAGTAGAGCTGGCAGTATTACTAGTTGTTTCAGAATTTGAACCTGACATCGAGCCCGTAGATTCAACAGATTCAGAAAGCGTGTTGGAAGAACCTTGAGATCCAATAGCTTCAGAATTAGCAGCATCACTCGATCCAGATTGAACAGAATCGGTGACCAGGTCTGTAGTAACACTTGGGGTTACTGTCAGGGTTGCACCAGTATCTACACCGCCGCCAATTGCAGTAATTGATGTACTACCAGTTTCACTACCAGTTGCAGTTCCAATTGCAGTTCCAGTGACACTACCAGTTATACTACCAGTTTCAAAGCCAGCTTCAGTACCAGTCGCACTACCAGTCGCAGCACCAGCTTCGGGATAATCAGCGCCATCACAGTAAAATGCTCGCAATTGATCACCAGTGGCCGAACATTGACATTGAGCCAAAGCATTCCAGTATTCCGTGTTTGGATTAGAACATAAACACGCTATATGTGCATCTTCAATCTCATTGGAATCAGCGTCAGTAGGAAGTGGACATAACTCTTGGTCTAAAATGCCAGCGCGACTACATCCTTCTGATGTTTCTCCGCATGAATCCGAACTTGCAGTAGTAGTCGTAGTAGTAGCAGCACTGACTACAACACTTAATACCAAACCTAACCCAACACTACTAACCTTCATTGTTTGAATTTTTCATTGAAATTTCATCGCGTATTTATACGTCCATATAATAATATTGCCTCATCTCGCGCTTTATTTTTTAGTTACGGTGAAGTTTGATAATATCGTATTTAATTCTACAATAACCATAAAAGACTGTGGGGTATATTACTTTAAACATATTGCTAAACCTATAAACACCGATTTTTATTACCTAAATACCCCTATTGTTCCCAAATTTTAATTTAAGTCATCAAGCAGATGAATTCATGAACTTCGTTATACTCATACGGAATAGTACACCGTTTGGTATGCGGTCTCTGTAACATATTTAGTACGTTGTTTTCGTCCATTTCTAGTGATAACCGTTGGAACATTTGTGGCAAGTGTGGTTGTAGCTTCATCTGCTTGTTGGGTTGGTTCAGTAGCATACTGAACTATAGTTGTATCCTCTGGATCATTTGTGTTCTGGATCGAGGTTGCAGTACCAGCTGGTTCATCTTGGACAACGGATGTGGCAACATTAGTCGTGGATGAAGTCGTAGCATCTTCGAAAGTCAGCTTGTTAACTGATGCGACAGTGTTTGGGGAACCACTTGCTGATTGAACAGCAGTTTGTAAAGTGGTTGGATTCCAAGTTGATACAATACTTTGTGAGACTTGGGTATATGATGAAGATTGTGCTGTTGCGATTGAACTTGTGGCTTGGGCATAAGATGAAGATTCTGGTTGTGAGATAATTGAACTTGTGGTACCTTCTGTTGGAGCATCATTACCCAACCCTGAAACAATATCATCTAAGAAATCACCATTGGCAAATACTGAAGAAGCATCCCAAAAGGAAACCCCACCAAAATTCGAATCTCCTTTAATTTGATTCAATTGTTCGAGTGCAGTACTAGCATCAACATACCCAGAGCCAGCTGAAGATGATTGACCTGGTAAACCAACATATAGTTTAATATCTTTGTTTGGCGACACAGTGGAAGCATAATTTTTCCAAGTATTCCAATTAAACGATCCATCTATTGAACAGTAATTGTTATAGAATTGAATAAACGCAAAATCAATAGAAACTTCGCTTAATAAATCACCTACCGATTCGTCGGGGTAAACACATTGTGGAGCGGCTGAAAGATAATATTGTTTCGACCCCTCTGAAAATTTTTGTCTTAATTCATTGGCTAAAGCAACATAACCTTTTTGATCTTTATTTTCAATATCGAAATCAAACCCGTCGACTATGGCATCGTCAAAAGGTCTCTCTGAATCGGTACCTCCTCCGAATTTATTCCACAAGACATCAGCAAAATCTTTACCATCGGAATCACCTGAGAAACCATAAGTTCCCGTTGCTCCACCTAATGATAACAACACTTTTTTACCCATCTCTTGACATGTTTTGATATCTTCACCAATGGTTGAACAATGCAAAGTTCCATCACTGAATTGATCATTACATTGACCCCCGAAATTTAAAGCTAAATTGGGGAATTCATATAAAAATGATACTAATACTATATCAACATTACTGCTTTGACAATAACTGGCCAAAGACTTTTCACCACCACCAGAATTCTGGCCCCAGTAGACCGCGACGTTGGCTTGGACCAACCCCCACACAAAGATTAAAGAAAGTATATGCATGTTTGAATTAATGAAAGACTAGATTAAGGAATGACTAGATTAAGGAATGATTGAATCAATGAATGACTGGACTAATGAAAGACTGGATTAATGAAAGACTGGATTAATGAAAGACTGGATTGTGAATTTAGCTCCATTATATATATAACTGTGATCTGAAACACCAAGATTTTTTCACGTACCTTGATCCCTTGATACACATCAACTGCAGCAGATCACACCTCCTGCCCCAACTGACAAGCGTGGACACAACAACCACCTAACTTACGCGGTGTGTCAGAATTTGCAGCCACGTAAAAATAAACCACCTTTGTCTCGTTTGAGAAAAAATATCGATCTCCCCATTAGGCATTGGCAACCGATTTAACACAAACCTGAAACCTAGATACAAGTATATCTTGGAGTTACTTTCCCAGTATACAAACACTAAGTATCCCTTGAATCTCAAACACTCCTTGTTGCTTGTGGTACCTTGTTTCTGGCATATTTTTAGAGTTGTTGAATAAATACGCGTCTATAATATTTTTGTTATGGTTTTAAAGTTTTACTACCTAACGACAGATTATTAAATTAAGGGTGATTTCTTTGTTATGTAGAGAGGTGCCGTTCGAGAAGACCTTTTACCGTTACTTGGACATTACATTGTAAATGTTATATTAGCTAATTGTGCTGAAGTTTTATAAATGGATATACGTCATTGGTGGAAACTATCAATGGTCGTAAACTGATGGCACCGTATATGAAACGTATTATGATTTAAATATAATGTACCTTTATTCTGTCTTCAATTAACTCCTTTTATGAGACTGGCATCGCGTTAATAAACGTTTATTGGTGATGACGTATTGATTTGAAATTTTAATTGTCTTCTACAATGAAATTTAGGGTTAAAATTGAAGAAAATTTGCCACAGCTCTTTATGGAGGTTGTTTAATAATTCGATAGCAACCATTATACATTGGTTCCATCAAAATTCTTGAATGAAAAAAATTGTCACTTAATTCATCCAGATGCTTTTTCTTGTCTATTCTATGTGTTGTTTCGGTGGTTGAAGGTAAGGGAAATGTGAGTAATAGCACATCAACAGATAGATATTTCCTGGATGTTTATAAACCCGGTTAATTTTGAAGTTAAAAATAGATCTAAAGCTTTAGATTGAATCGAAACAATTGTCAAATAATTCATCCTGTTCTTCTTGTCAATTCACCTTCTTGTTTTGGTTGTGGGGAACTGTGAGTTAAATAATCTTAAGTTACGGGATCTTTGTCAACCAGATTAATTTTAAAGTTTTGAATAGATCGAAATTTCGATCAGAATGAAAATATTATAACTGAATGGTAAGACTGATCCAGAATCAAGATTAACTTTTTGGTTTCGATTTTCCAGGCTATGACATTACCCATTGGTTCTCCATAATATGAAATTTCACAATTATTAACAATCGATAATATCGGTTAAACATACTTGAATAACAGGATAATATAATTCTTGAAACGAGCAAATATACCTACAGCCGCTTCCAACAACTACACCCAAAGGTTCAAGTATAACTTAATGACCATATACTCATACGCCTACATTTTTCCCCACTACTGATTCATATACTCATAAGCCTACTTCTTTCCCCACTACAGATTCATGAAGTTATTCAGCCTTCGATTGTGATTACCAATCATCCTGTATATTTCCTTCGGAGATGTATGCTTTTGGTCAAATCACCGTCTTATCACTTCAACGGCCCTTTCGTAAATTCATTGTCTAGATGTCACCCGGCATCTACGGGTCATGAAAATGTTTACGAATTGAGTTTCGAATTGACTCAAAAATTGAGTGATATTGACTATTATGGATATGCCTATATTGTTACAGTATGAGACATCAATATACCATCCATAAGTTTACTTTATTCCCTATAAAGTCTCACCAATTCCATTTATTCAGACCTACCCCATCAAATTCAGCCACATTGCTGCGGTTCGGGGACCAAAAAATTGAGCGTTAAACTTCAATTGCTGATTACATAATCGTGTGGGGGCTGATCTCTTATATATAAAGGGTGGATATTCGAATAGATCAGATAGATCATAGCAATTACAATGCAATTGACAGAAGCACAGTTGGTTGAACACGATTTTTCTCATATTATTGAAAATGATATCATTCATGATAATAGTGAGCAAGTAGAACAAGAAGAGCTAGAATCTGAATACGAAGAAGCCCCACCTTATGATAACGATAGGCCGCCTGCTTATAAGACAATCAATAGGAAACAAAATGCAAGACAAAGACGGATGAACGATTTATCACAAACCCCGAATGAAAAATCGTCTGGTACTGATTATAGATTTCTATTTTTGGCTGGATCTCCTTTAGGTTTAGTTGTTTTGATCATAGGAACTATCGTAAAGAAAGGAATAGATAAAAGAAGAGAAAAGAAGAGAAGGGAAGGAAGATCATAGATGCAGATTATGGTTCATGAAAAGCAAGATGTTGCATTTGGAATGACAGATGATAACGAGAAACGTATGGCACAGATGAATAATGGTTTGTATTTCAATTTATATTAATGCTTAATTACTTGTAGGTACAATATAACCCATTTCTATGGTTACTACTCTTATCTTTAACTCCTTTTGTGATTATATATTCTGGTCATTCTGATCAAATGTTATATCATTAGCATCTGGACATCTTACCTGGTTATAATTATTTTCAATTAGTCTTCAATCACCTAACGTATTTTCTCCAAGAAATCTTTCATTTGTTTGCAAGTTACTCAATATGGGTATTCTGGCGATGACGTAGAATCAGACGTTACATATTAATTTCCGATTACATAAGCGTTTAGCGGCATATCTCTAATATATAGTCAAAGGGTATTGCAAGAAATCACGTAGATCATATTAATTACAATGACAGAACTACATCTGACTGTTAGGAATCGTGATAATAATGAGCAAGTTGGTCAAGAAGAATTAAAATCTGAAGAAGAAAAAGTCCCACCTTATGATAACGAAAGTCCACCTGCGTATGAGAAAATCAATAGGAAAGACAAAGTCATACAAAGACGAATGAATGATCTGTCACGAATACCGAAAGAAAAGTCTTCTGCTTGTATATATTTACCTTTGGCGTTATTTCCTTTTGGTTTGGGTTTTTTAATCATCGGAGCTATCATAAATAGAAGAAGAAATAGAAGGAAGAGAATCTATTCAGATTATGGCTCAAAAGATGAAGATGTTGCATTTGGGATTCCAGGTGAATTCGAGAACTCTCAATAGTAGAAGCTATATATTATTGGTAAAATAGAAAAATTGGTATTAATGACAAAGAATCTGTTTATTTCATATTAACCTGAACTCCATTTTAGCTCTTGGGGAAACACTAAAATCTTTTCCTCTTGGTTAGATGGTGGATTTAGAACACGTACTCATATTAGGAGTAATCAATGATCGGAGTTCTGTATAATTCATATAAATATTCACTAATTACCACATCTTGCCCTAATGAAAGCACGATTATATAAGCGCAACCTTGCTGACGTACAATATGTAACCTTTACTCCATTTTGATCCAGCTTTACACTGACAATTTATATAAACAATGCATTACTGGTTTGAAAAATATATCAACAATTCACACCACGATTCCTGGAATATCTAATTTTTATCGAATATATATATTTTTATCAGAATTAAACCTCGATTATTTGATAACTTTCTTTCATCTTTTCATGATTCCGCTGGTCTGACTTGGTTATTGATTCACTAGTGAATCATTCAGCGTAAAATTCCGCAATGTATTCCGGTTGTCAACCTAGATTTATCTTTAATGAAGGTTAATCCGTTGTTCGGTGCACATCGCTTAAAGTTACCCGACTGAATCAAATAGTTGTATCAATAGTATCATTACAATGGTAGCTGAGACCGATTTAGTGTTTTGACAATGATTGAAGGGAGACGTTTACTCGTTAAACCAAAATACTTGAGCAACTCCCCTATAATGCCTTTTAGAGTTGTGGCAATCGTGGCCAAAAAAATAGAAGCATTAAATAAACCTTAAAATGACACCCGACATTTTCCGGACAAATTCAAAAATTCAACATTTTCAGGAACTAAAGTGAAGGCTAGCTAACCCACCTAGAGCAATAAAAGGGGCAATTAATTTCAGTTTCAGATTTATTTAGGAGGCATCTCCAGCTTTTAAGCATGATCGTACGACTAATAGAAAACCAATGTCTACTCAGCGTCTACTCCAAAAATAACTACCATCTACAATTACCATGGAACTACTCTACAACTACCATCTACAACTCTAATGCCTACAATACCTTCCTACAATGTTGTTTACAAAGCGTCTCAACAGATATTATGGTATTATTGAAAATCTCTTTCGCAATCACATTCGCAATCTCGACAATGGCATCCATGATTCCCCACAAAAAATAGCAACATGATTAAACGACTACTATCAGAAATACAACATAACCACTGATTTTTACTCACGTTTTCTGCACCTTCTTATCGCTACCTCTGTTTGGAAGATAAACCAAAAAATACACGTTCACTTCATTATCTATCCACTCCCCACACCTTCCCCAACACCACAAATGATAGGAATTTTTCGGAGAATGTCAACCTTGATGATTTAACGATAGTTGATGTGAATAATAACTCGGACTTGTTCTTCCGTTGGCATAGAAAGACTATTCTTTGATAACTCTTTACTTGTTTGTAAAATATTCTTCTCTTGTATAGTATTTAATCTGGTTGTTGGCTGTGTGGGTGATATTTGTGGGGGACTGTGTAGTATGGTGGTATCTCTACTACCACATCCTCTGTCTACCTCTCTGCGGCTGAGTGTAAATTCATGTAAAAGTTATTTTTTAAATTGTGCGTCTCCTTAAAGTTTCTTTTTTTTCTTCATTTTTCCCCCACCAAAAAGAAAAAACTTATTTCACCCCAGGGAGATTTCTTTATTTACAAATAATACAACTTCCTTTCAATGAGTACTAAAACAGAGGTATTGAAACCTAAGAAAGACCCTAGTTCTAGACCTTACAAATGTCCCCTCTGTGACAAAGCTTTCCATCGTTTGGAACATCAAACTAGACATATTAGAACCCATACGGGAGAAAAACCCCATGCTTGTACTTTTCCTGGCTGTTTCAAACGTTTTAGTAGAAGTGACGAGTTAACCAGACATTTGCGTATCCATACAAACCCAAATAGTCGAAGAAATAGAAATTTGAAAAAAGAAGCTATCTCATCGGGGTTAAAGGTCGAAGATGGAAATTCACCAGGCGAAATGAACTCTCCCACTGGCAGTTCACCTGAAGCTAATGGTATACCGACAAAACAACCTAGTACTATTGCAGCCATGGCCCAGAGTTTAGCAGATAATTCCCCACAATCAGCATATTCATCACCTATACCTACAAACAGACAACCTTCGCCTCCCAAATTTGCCATATCTCCTACCAGCAGTTTTGTTCAACCAAATACTATTGCTCAACATTTGTCGAATGATAAAAGTACACAATCAATAGATTCACTTTCTACTGATGATGATAAAAATACCCATTCTAATATCGATATCCTTGCCCACACAGCGAGCCAGGAATTACAAAATATGAAAACTACCACCACTCCCAATATCGATATGCAATCTCATAAATCATTACCCAGTTTATCAGACTATTTTGGTACCAAAAAACCGCCATTGCAACCTAAGTTTGCCCATTTCCAACCCGACTTGTTCCACTTATCCAGTGTGGCTCTTAATTCAAAATCCCATAGTTACACTAATCTTAACAGATTGAAAATGACCAATTTGGATGAAAATAGGTTCAACGATCACAACTTACGTTTGAAACGTTCACGTCCAAACTCACCCATTCCTTCAATACCCCACTCCCCTGTTTTGGGCGCCCACACCAGTGGTATAGCTACACCTACTTTAAGTGCTAATTCTTCATTCACTAATTTATCGTCCATGTTTATGACGCCAGCTTTCCCAGTACCTCAAAAACCTTTCTCCAATAATGAACCTTCCACCCCAGAAATGTCTCATTCAAATTTAACGACCCCGAAATTGTCTCCTAAAAATGCCTTGCCTTCGCTAAGAAGTTTGAATTTGGAATTACCCACTGATATTAATATTGAACAAAAGAGGACGTTTTCAGCTTCTTCGGGTAAATCAGGCCAATTTAAACGGGTTCTAGACGAATAGAGGGGCTTTTTATTGGTAAACGATTTTTTATTGGTTATTTCTCTTGTATAAATGGGTTTATTTCACATATAGTTAGTTAGGTTTCAAAAGCTAATGTTTGTATTTTTATAATAAATTTTAGACAAAGATTTTAGAAGAATGTATTGTTTATACTATATACTGTTATCGGTTTACTGTCATTCTAAATTGGATAAAATATATTGTTTATTTCTATAAACAGAACTGTTAGTTTACTGTTATGCTAATTCTAAATTTTACTGATCTCAATACCACCAACAGCCCAAACTTCAGTTTCATCTTCAAACCTGTCACTAAACATAGTTTCTTCATCACCACCGGCAACAATTCTTTCTCTTTCTACGGTAGCTAATCTGGCGGCTACTCGTTTTGTATAATCGCCAATAGATCTGGCGACAATTTTCGTTCCAGTTACAGTAGTAAATTCAGATTTGCCATCGAACCATAAACTGAATGCTTCTTGTTTAACATCGTCAACCAAGTTGAAAATACCAAGGTATGCTTTCTCAGCTGCCAATTTGATTGGAATAATTGGATCACGAATGCATGCGAAAATACTTGGAACAAGCACATCCAAGAACGGAGTGAAAAGATCAGTCTTCAATCTTGCCACTGTTCTAATGACTACCAAAGATAATCTTCTAGTATCTGGTGAATTGGAGTTGGGGGCTATACAAATCAATGCTAATTGCTTAGATAAATCTGTGACGCTTTCTTCATCCAATTCAAATGGAGTATCTACCTCAACACTGTTTTCATCAACTGGTGATTTTGTTTCGCCAACTAGCAACAAGATCTTACCAATAGCTAATGTAGCGTTATCACTGATGTAAACATCTGACGAGTTTGAACAATTGATAATGAATTCAACTATATCGGATAATAATCCGGAATTGAAGATATGACTTGGGGAATACTTCAAGAAAGAATTAATCGATAAGATTTTAAATTTATCATTACCTGACTTATCCAAAATCTTGGACTTGATGATTTCAGCAGCTTCTTCGGTTGAAAGAACTTTGGCGATTGATCCAATTAACCTAGCATAAGATACTGCTGATTTGTCATCTACAACAGTGATTTCGTCTTCCACAAGAGATAAAATAGATGATTTCGATGCCTCATTCATGTTCTTACCAGCCTTATCGACCACTTCCAACATTGCTTTAAGCATTGCAGTTTTAACACCTTGGTCAGTGGCTGTTTTGGCTCCCGTAACTAATTCAGTTACAAGTGAATCAACCCTTGGTTGGAATTCAATTAAAGTTCCTAAGGCTTTAACTGCTCTCGATCTTAATGTATCATTATCCACGTCGGCCAACGATCTTACGAATGTTCTTTGTAATTGTGGAATAAATGGTCTTAAGAACTGTGGGATTTTAATCAATAAGTTATTTAACGCAATCAAAATACCAGCTTTGATTTCACTGTTCACCTTTTCACCAATAACCCTAATTAATGGTCCAGTAATTGTAGTTGCAAAAGGTTTCAAATTAGCAGCAGGAGTTTTTCCAATAATGTCAGCTATCGCTAATGCAGATAGTTGTTTTTGTTCGGCATTCCCGTACATTAAACCATGTAAGAATATTGGTAAAACGGCATTTGGTCCTCGTGGTAATTCGAA
>JAXQKE010000539.1:0-12695 GCA_037042355.1 Candida sp. Y128-05E
AACATTTGCCAATCATTAGCATCGTAACAAATATGTTCTAAAATATCACCATCGGGGACGACACCCAAAGCACGGAACACAATGACAATCGGTATATCTTCTTTGATATAAGGTAAAGTAGCTTTCAAAGTTCTTCCTGAAATCCCCTTTTCATCTCTACCATACAATTTGATTTGCATTGACGAAATCAACCTCGAACCCTTTTCGATTGCCGATCTGATTTCTGCTACATGAGAAATTGGTGAAGGTGCTGCTTTCTTGAACACTTGAACGATATTAGCCGCCGATCTTTCTTGGGCAATCAAAACTTTTTCAGACCCATTGATAACGAAATAACCACCCATATCGTAAGGACATTCTTTCAATTCATAAAACTCATGTTCACCTAAATCACGCAACATACAGAATTTAGATCTCAACATGATGGGCACCTTCCCCAAGTATACCTTGGTTTGAGGTTCTTCATCCTCCACCTTTTCTTCAATCCATTCTAATTCGTTATCTGATTTTCTATTATTGTCATCAGATTTGAACACTCGCTTGGTCATATCTACATACAATGGAGACGAATAGGTCAAGTTTCTCAACCTCGCCTCTTGTGGGAACATAGGATGGGTAGTACCATCCCCTTCAGTTTGTGTTGGCTTCGAAATATAAATTTTTCCAAACGTAATTTCATATCTTCTATTTTCATGATCATGATCAGAAGTATGTTGAGCTGGCTGATCCAAAATCAAATGACTATCTTCCCACACCAATTCTTGAATGGTAGAATCAATAAACTCATCGAAAGAATCTAATTGTTGTGATACCAAACCTTTTTCTTGAAAAAACGCTGAAATCACCGTCCAACAATCTTCTGGCGTGATATTCTGCCCATCTTCCTCGTAATAGTACGGATCCTCGTTACCATTGACTTCAGCCATCTTCTACTAGCAGTACTGGATGATGATTGGAGGTATGAACACGAGTTTTAACCTTGTAGTTTACCAATTGCCATTCTACAACCAAACTTTTTCACCACTTATTTTGTTTTGGTCAAAATACACGACCTGACACAAAAAGAAAATTTTCAGATTCTTCATACTGGAGAGATTGAATAGAATAGAATTAACTGAAATATCAATATGGAGAGGTGTCAGGGTCTATTTAGATCGATGTCGATCACTTGTAAGAGATCGTTACATTACAAGGAGATTGCCAAAAATTATCCTAAAGTTAATGTCAAAGATGTGGTATTAGAAAAACCCAGGTTTGGGTATCGAAAGGTCAGACCACCTTTGATTTCTCAAGGGGTTAGGGAAACACTATTCCCAAGTACCGAGATTAGAAAAAGGTATGAAGCTGCCGGCAAACCGGTTCCTATCAAATACAGATCGAGATCAGATGAAATATCGAGAAGAAATTACGAAAAACTCCAAGAAGAAATAGCCACAGGTGAACCACATTTCAGAGTAGGTGAAAAGAAAGTATACTTACCCAAGGCAAGAGTAGTTCTCCTAAGACCAAACGCAAAGCATTCGCCTTACCAGGCGAAGTTTTTGGTTCCTAGAAACTTTAACAAAATGGACTTGAGAGATTATCTCTGGAATATCTATGGCTTAAGAGCGTTGAATGTTACCGTACAATTATTGCATGCCAAATTCGAGCGTGGAGGTGACGAATATGCTAGATATAGAGCGTCGCAGTACAAAAAAATGACCATCGATATGTTGGAACCATTCGTGTGGCCAGAAATTCGTCCCGAGTTGATTGAAGAGGCTAAATATGATGCCAAGAATGAACGTGACGTTATAATGGAGAAGAATCGTACCGGATCAGATAAATTAAAACCAATTGAAGCGTTTGACGGGTTATACAAAGTGCCTGTTTTACCAAATGCTTTCGTAGCAAGAAAATTCAAGAAATCGGGTGAAGCTATTGTCAAGGAATATAATAAAAATGCTGATGCTCAAGCTGATAAGGATTTGGTGAGGAGTTACTTGAAAATTGAATAACTCAAGTGAGTTGTTGTGCTCACGAAGTGAGTACGAAGTGAATACGAAGTTAATAATTCGCACACACTTGTTCTCAAGGAATATAACATAATCTAGAATAGATTCCATAGCATCTTGTATATATAATGAAACAATAATAAAAGTAATTAGTACGCGTTTTGTTGTATACTTAAGGGTACACAATATTAAAAATATAGCTAGTTATTGAGAACAAGAGATTAGTAACTTCCTACCAACTTCTTGCCCACCCCGTGAATACTTACAAAGGTGAATCCAATCACCCATTCTTTTCATTCTCGTGTCAACTAATATATTATAATCTAACTATCTTCCTAAATACTTACTATCCCAAAAACTACCCAAATGAACCTAAAACCAAATCTAGTACCATACAATCTATCTAGAATCTACCAAAACCAACTTTTACGTTTAGATTTCTTTGGAGGAGAATCAGAAATAGAATCTTTCGATTCTATTGAGGTTGATACGGCAATTGGTACATCATTGACAGGTTCATTTACTTCTTTGACATTAGCTTCACTTTCATTATCGCCATAGAAACGGTTTCGCAACGATTTCACCACGACATAGGAGTTTTCCAATACTGATTCTGGTAAATCTGGTACGGTTGAAGCGGCTACTGGCTGCTTCCAATATGAATTAAGCATAGAAACTGGCAAGTTGAATGCTTGCAACTGGGCCAATAAATCATGGAATCCTGGTTGGAGATAATTGAAGTAAATAAATCCCGAACCTGACAGATTAAATTCCAACCAAGCTTGAGCTTGATCGAATTTTTCCCCCAGATTATTAAACTTGATAAAGGGTGAAACCAACCAAATATTGAACATAAGTTTCCAGAAAAAATAAAATGGGATTATATACTTCAAAAACAAGACTGCTTCAATAAATTGGAAACTGGCAAAGATAATCCAATAAATAAACCATTTTTGCATGTCTACCAAATAAAACTGTAACATTTGGTCGTTAACCAAATCGTTAGAATTGAACAACATACCAATTGGAATGGTGTAACCGCCTACTTTCAAATTTGAATCTAATTTATTTGCCACATTTGAATACGATTCTAAGGCATTATAGCTCGCAATTATCGGATAAACCACAGACACAATGGTTCTAAAAGTTAGTAAATCCATAGGTAGTCATTAGTTTAGCATATATACATACGATAACATCAGAAATACACCCATTGTTAAATATTTATAATTAGAAGAGTATTATATAATTTTATCTGTGATCATACATTAATTTTCTCATTAGTGTCAGGTTTTGTTATCAGTAAAGACAAAAAGATGAAACAATCACAAAAATTGGCACAAAAACAGAGGAAGAGGAAACGAAGAGTAGTATAGATTAATAGTAACACTGAAGAACAACCAACCTCCTTCTTTTTTACATCTTTTTGCATCTACTTATCATTTCTGTTACTATGGTGATTATCTAACCAAAAAAATCCACGTTTCTTATCATGTGACTACAGGTATAACCATTATCACAAGATAGTAGATAGGTAGTTCAAAATCACAAACAATGAAACATCTTTCATGAAACGATAGGGTTAGAGACAATGAATCATGTTGCATCGTTTGTGCTACAGGGGGACCGTTTTATGTAAGTTACTGTATCGGACGTGATAAGATTTACAATCGCCGTGCTTGTTAAATCGGATAAACCATTTGTTGACAATGGTCTAGATCATTCTATAAATAAATAACGTATATTAAATCTCATCTCTATGTCATCATTCTCTAACCTATAAACCCCCTTGATTTCAAATAATTGTAATTCAAGTTCCACACTAATTGCCCATTGTGTTCATTTTGTACTGCCGAATTCAACAGTTCCAATTCACCACCAGTGGTAAAATAACTACCACTATCCTTCGTAGTTAAGGAGTCATCTAATGCACCTCGAAGACTGGCCAGAGCCCCTTGTTCTCTGCTTGTTCCAGTAACCAACTGCGCCACACGTACAACTGGCAACGTTAACAAGTTATAATATTGATTATCAGGATACAAACTAGTGCCCACAATAAACCCAGGGTGCACACTGAAAAATAACACCCGGGGATACCTTTTCGCAAACTGTAATGTCAATTGAATCAAACTCGATTTGGAATTGGCATATCTCTCAAATCGAATTATAAAATCATAGATTGATGGTTCAAACTTATAACTGGGAGGATAGAATCGAGGCAATTGTTTGTATATCGATGAAGCTACATTAATCACTCGTGGTGCACATTCGGTGACTGCTAGTAAATTTGGTAACAATTTCAACGTCAACATAAATGGGCCCACGACATTGACCTGATATTGAATCTCGTACCCATCCTCGGTATACTCCAACGGCGCTCCTGTCAAACCGGCATTATTAATTAATATATGCAACTTGTCGTTATTTTCAGCAAATATTTTTGCTGCCTCGTCAATCGATGCCAATCGACTCAAATCGAGATGAATATACTTCAAATCTCCAAGGTATCGACTAGTCTTCTCGGACTTATTATACCTACCCACTCTGATCTGGGCCTCCCGCTTAATCATACTGATAGCTTCTCTCATTTTAAAATCGTTTCTCCCCATCAAATATACCACATATCCACGCAAGTATAAATTTAATACAGTATATATCCCGATTCGACTGTACCCTCCTGTCACTATAGAAATCCTACGATCAACAGTAGGGTTTAGATACTTGCCACTTGTGGGATCGTAATATGACATTTAGTAAGTTTGATTTGTTTAGACTTTGATTCTCTTTTTAAAAAGAATTCATATATCCCTATATATATATATATATATATATGTATGAATTTTTATATTTTTTTGTTTTAAGTCCGATGGTTTTTCCATGGCGTTTGATAGCCATACATATCATTGCCTAGCTATCATACGTATCATCTATTATGTTCCATGAAAAAAAAAAAAATCGTAGCTGCAATTGTCATGTGAAAATGAAGGACCATCGTCTGCAACATCTCGCAATATTAAACCCTCTTTAGGCACACAATAGGATTTTAGGTTGATTTGGCATATGAAAGGAGTCCCTTAGATTGCAAATTCTCAAAGTTCCAGTCCCAAGTAATTTTCGATGTTTCTTCGTCTACAACAAGCGAATTAAGCTTTTCTGTAACACCACCATCGTTAAAATAAATCCCACTATCTTTCAATTGTAAGGTTTCATCCAATGCTCCTCTGGTACTCGATAAAGCCCCCTGCTCTTTAGTTACACCCACGAGATAGGTCGAAAGTTTAATAAGTGGCCAGGTTACTAACTGCCAAATATAATTCCAATCGCCTTCTAAGTTAGTTCCCTTGACCAAACCAGGATGATGTGAACAGAAGAATACATCGGGATATTTTTTGGCAAATTGCAAAGTCAATTGAATAATGGCAAATTTCGAATTTGAATAACGACCCCAGGTTGAAAGGAAATCATATTTGGGGGTTAATTTATCGGAAGGATGATTGTACTTTTTGGTAAGACTGTAAAGGGTTGAGGATACATTAATCACCCGAGGCATGACTTTACCTTCCAAGGCTACGTTCTGTAAAAGTGGCATCAATTTCAACGTGAAGAGAAATGGAGCCACAACATTTACTTGATACTGAATTTCGTAATCATCTTTGGTAATTTCATATCGAGTACCCATTAAACCTGAATTATTGATTAAAACGTGTAATTTAGACTCCTTAGCTAAAAATGCATCGGCTGATTTTGCCACACCTGCTAAATCAACTAAATCTAAATGATGGTAGAATAATTCCCCCAAATAACGACCATCTTTAACTTCTGATGGATATTCATCAACACTAGCTTTAGCCAAACATTCGATGGTTTCAATAGCTTTCGTCACTCTGGATTCGTTTCTACCAGCAATATATACCACATAACCATGCAAATACAAGTTCAATACGGTATATACACCGATTCCACCGTTACCACCAGTCACAATAGCAACACGACGGTCTTTGGTTGGGTTCAAGTATTCAGCAGTTGTATGGTTATAGAAGTTAGCCATGGTAAGTTGCAATTGTAATTGTAGTATTTTTCACCTGGTTGATGGGCTTTTTAAACGAAGATTCGCCACCGTAAAAAGAATCTCGGTTGCGGATAATGACATTTCCGAAATGAAACGGCGAGATTTCACTACAAGAAATTCCTATAAAGGGAAATGTATATTAAACGTTATCAGTAATAGGTTAAGCAAAATGTTATTGTTATATAGTAGTTTGATATATTCAGAAAAATCCGAATTTTTTATATCACAAAGATTCAACTTTCTACTAATAATTAATGTTTTACTTCTATTCATAATCTAATTTGAATCCTTTCTTATTCAAATTCTCTAAATTCCAAGACCAAGTAGTTTTATTATTGTCAACATTAGCAACTACTTTGCTTGTTTTGGAAACAGCACCACCAGTAGTTAAATATTTTCCAGAATACTCCTTGATTGATAAATCGTCCAATGCCGCTCTTAAAGTAGCTGTTGAACCTTCTTCATTGGTTACACCCACGGCAGAATCAATCAAAGCACTCACCTGTTTGGCAAAGTACCCAACTACTGGAACACTTTTTTGATAATCATACAATCCAGTGTTCATGACAATCCCCGGGTGTAAAGAGATCGAAAGGATATCGGGGTATCTCCTAGCTAATTCATTGGAGAATTGAATTTCGGCACCTTTGGCGTTCCCATATCTAACCATAGTAAATAACACGCTTGGAGAATATTTTATAAGATTCGAAGGATGGAAGTATTTAGGAGAAAAGTTATGACCGAATGAAGCAACATTGATGATTCTAGGTTCAAATTTACCTTCTGAGGCCACATTTTGTAAACTAGGCAACAATTTCAATGTCAATAAGAAATGACTGACGAAATTAACTTGATATTGAATTTCATAACCATCTTTAGTAATTTCATAAGGTACACCCAATAACCCAGCATTATTAATTAAAATATGCAATTTATTCTCCCGAGCTTGAAATTCTTCAGCAGCTTTGGCGACCGTTTGCAAATCTAATAAGTCCGTGTAAATGTAATTGAATTTACCAACAAATCTAACCTTCTTTTCTTCTTCAGTATAGACTTGGGTTCTCTTTTCAGCTTCTAATTGTATTTCCTCAATAGCTTTAGTGATTTTGGTCTCATTTCGACCTAAAATATAGATGTTATACCCATGTAAATATAAATGTAAAATCGTATACCACCCAATACCTGAATTACCTCCAGTGATAATTACGGTTCTTGCATCCACTTCTGGATTAAGATATGGAGCTGTCGTTGGATCGTAAAATTCTGTCTTTCCCATTATCCTTGGCAAATAATCCATGGTTATTGTGTGGTGTTATATACGGATAATTCATCAACCATGTGCTTAATCTGGCAGATTGCATGTACGGGCGGCATGTCTCTGATTCCAGGCTGGGCTGTTGCGCGGCTGTGTCTACAATAGTGAGACAGACAAGACTGAAAACAAATTTACAAATTGAATTGATCCTACAACTTAGTAAAGAAGTTGAACTGCTTATGAGGTTCCATATATTAATCTTTCATTTTATCCAATTACGTTCCCTATGAATGTTTTCTAGCTCGTTTTCCTTGGTATCTCTTCTTTTTCTTGTGGTTTTCTCTTTGGGTATCTCCATGACATTCCAGTAAAGACTCATGATAATCACTTTGGGTCAGTATAGCGCTTAAGTAATCCCAATAGCCTCAAATTGATCATTGTGGATGAATTATTATAATTGTATAGATCTAACCTATGAAAAAAAATGAAGAAATAGGGTATAGTAAAAGTCCAGCTGTGGCAAGTAATGTTATAAATTTTATTGATAGTCGTAGACTGTGGGAAAATTAATAATGTATGTATTTTATTTACAATATAATGGGGAATTGTCTACATAAATGGACCCTCAATCGTACTTGGATGTTATAAAGAAATTTTAAGATATAACCAGGCACAATGTAGCCACAATTGGATAGGTCAAAACCACAATTGGCAACCGGTAGTAGCAAGTGTGGTTATAACAAAGAAGTATTACAATTGGTAGCGATTGGCGTTCGGGAAACCACCATACGTG
This sequence comes from Candida sp. Y128-05E, assembly GCA_037042355.1. Classification (NCBI taxonomy): domain Eukaryota; kingdom Fungi; phylum Ascomycota; class Pichiomycetes; order Serinales; family Debaryomycetaceae; genus Candida; species Candida sp. Y128-05E. The sequence goes on from JAXQKE010000539.1 coordinate 8,112, forward strand.
ATTTTAGCAGTAAAGATGATTTGATGATCATGGCCCATTGATTGGAGATGTCAATCGTGTACATTTAATCAATACCCAGCAAGTAATTCACCAATAAAATATTTTTCCAATTCAAAATCACTGTCAATTGGAACTTCTATTATCACAAGTAGCATTAATATAACTAATTTTGATCATAAACACCAATAAAATTTGTTATTAAAGTCTACTGGGAATATCAAGTGAATACGAATACCTTGCCTTGCTTAAGCCAAGTAATTAATCTTCTCATACACTAACGAAACTTAGTTTTCTAATAGATTCTGGTTTAAGACAACTAAACCTAGTTTGGTCATAGACTACCCGCTATACTTTCTACCCCTGGGTAACCTGAAACGACTATAAATCGAAATAAATATCATAATGTAGTTGACATTTAGGATTAAATGAGGCTTGACAATACATACATTTATTATCATTCGAAGAATATTCTGCGAAAGTCAATTGTTTCCAACACCCACCACATAAGATTACCAATTCACCAGTCAATTCCTCTTTGTTCCACCGGACTATTTCATGATTTGTTGATTGTGAATGGCATTGATAGCATGGGTAATACTCCTGGCAACATGAAAACTTAATAGCAATTATATCTAACTGGCTATGATAATGTATACACCTAGTATGGTTATCAATGACCAGACCAAGCACTTCCACCATTAATGTGAAGTTTATCCCCCTGTCTCTTACTAATCTGGAAATTATTCACCTTAAATCGTAAATTTACCAAGACACACGCCAAAAATTTATTTTGGCTGCAACTCTAATTAAATTATTGGTTCCTTGCATGAAATAAATTGAAATAATCAAGTTCATCAAGTGTTTTTACTTCTATATTGATACGCTTCTATGACAGATTTACAATGTACCAACAAATCCAAGTTGTATTAGTTAAATCTGAAGGAAATCTGACCTATGACCAGGTCTTTTTAAGTTGAAGGGTTAAAATAACCGGTAAGGAAGTTCGCTTAAATAAATTAAAAATCAAGCTAAATGCAGTAGAAAGTACAACTAATTGAGATTCTTTGGGTTTTTATTTACAGTTGGACATGTATCTAACAGATGTTCCTTGCAGCTTTATGTTATTAGTACTCAATATCGAATAACTGGAGGTATGCGATAAGGGATACTCCGATTACCTTTTGGGCACAAAGAAGACTGTATTCACCACTATTCAAGGACAAGGGACGATACATTTTGTCTTTTTAGGGAAACTGATTAGGTGTTTCTACACTACAGCATGTACTGAGTGCAAAATTTAGTCTACATCGGGACGTAAATTGCTAAATTGTCTCTAGTGTGGTCCTGAAACATCATCCAAGTTTAATATAAATCCAATTAATCTACTTATAGTTTTACTGTACTTTTTTTGCTCCTATTCAAATTTTAGAAATGTGGTTAAAAATTATTGCACTCTCATTAGCAAGTCAGGTCGTTGTTGGTGAAATTAATCATCAAGATAACGATGTTCGTCTGTATAATGCCGATAAGTACATGGAAAAATATAATAGTTATATGAATAAATATGTCAATGGTTATGGTAATGGTTATGGTAACGGAAACGGAGTTAACCAAGGTAACAATAATGGCAACAATAATGCTGGTCCTAACAATGGTGGGAATGGCAATGGAAATGGCAACGGTAATGGCCAAGGCAACGGTAATGGCAATGGTAATGGCAATGGTAAGACTAAACGTGCCGATCCCAAAGGTAACAATCAAAATAGTAACGACTCTTGGAGGAGTTTACTCGACAAATACTTAAACAAATACCAAGGTTGGGGCAATGGTTATGGTAATGGAAATGGAGCTAACCAAGGTAATAACAATGGTAACCATAATAGTGGATCCAATGGTGGTAATGGAAATGGTAACGGAAACGGTAATGGCAATGGAAACGGCAATGGCAATGGCAATGGCAACAACCGAAACAAGAGAGATGGCAACGGAAATGGCAATGGAAATGGCGATGGTGAAAACAGTGGTAATGGAAACGGAAGCAACAATACAGGAGATAATAACGGTAATGATAATGGTAACGGAGATGGTACCAATAACGGTAACTGTAACGGTAACAACAATGTTGGAGATGCGAACGGTAACAACAATGGTAACGGTGACGGTACCGATAGTGGTAATTGAAATGGGAATGGTGAAAGTGGTAGTATTTGTCCAGCTTCAGGAACCATTGAACCAAGCTCAGGACCTAGTCTTGTTGCTTCTTCTTCTGTTACTGTTGAATCTTCAGAGGTCCCCCGTACCACTGAATCTTCTGCTCCTACTATCGAACCTTCAGTTGTTCCTAGCTCCGCTGAATCTTCAATCATCGCAAGCTCTGAGTCTGTTATTATCCCCAGTTCTACCCCAATTCCCTGGTCCTCATCCCAAAATGAAACAATTGTCCCACCCGGATCTAGTGATATTGACTCAACCATTCCAGTAACATCATCGGAAATAACAGGAGACTGTCCTGGTGTTGGTTGTGAAGTTCTAACTACCCTTGTAACTATCACTTCATGTAGTGAAGGGGTTGAAGACTGTCCAGCAAGAACAGAACTGGTTGAAACAATGGTGACCGTGCCAATTCCAACTGATGTTATTGAACCAGAGCCAATTCCTACTGATGATATTGCTCCAGAACCAGTTCCTACTGATGAGCCAATCCCTACTGATGATATTACCCCAGAAACATTCCCCATTGATGAAATTGCTCCAGAGCCAGCTGCTAACGCTACATCAGAAGTAAATCCAAGTAACGTCATTGAACCAGAAGCATTCGCCACAGATGTTATTGAACCAGAAGCATTCTCTACTGATGCAATAGCCCCAGGAGCCGCACCCACTGCGGACAGTCCCCAAACCAACTACACTGTAGCCACAACACAACCGCCATTAACTTCGGTTGCCCAAGTATTTGAAGGGGGGGCTCATCAGGTAACCATCAATGGGTTGTTAGCACTCGTGGTATTCGCTTTAGTCTAAATATAGTAAATAAATTATAATAAATATCCTGTTTTTGTGTGAATCTACCTACCCCCTTGTAATTACGGGAACTAGATCCAAGATTTAGTTACTAAAGCGTAAAGTTATTTTTTTATTAATAGTTACGGCAAAAAGTAGTAACAAAAGTGAAAAATCGTAACTGTTATTGCTACCCAGGGGTCATATATGCGTAGCAGTATTCAACTGAAGGGTTGAATCACTCGATTATTTGCTCATCTTATCATTTTCACTTAATATTTCGCTCAGTCATCTTGTTCAATCTTGTTCAATCTCGTTCAATCACCTCTCTTCATCTAGCTTCACTCACCTTGGTTAATCACCTTTATCACCTCCAATCATCTTTATTCACTCGATGATCTTCACCATTTTCGCTACCCCAATCATCTCGCTTCGCTCAATGATACCCCTTACAGTTAAATATAGAACTTCGTATAGTTTATTTATACTTACGCAAATATACACCGTATATAAACGTATATATAAGACGATAAAATACCAATAATCATATAATACCAATCACTATCTAGTCTAATATGTTATTATTTACCGTTTTATTAGCAACATCAGTTGCTGGAATGAAGAGCCCCCAAGACGACTACGAGTATGATATACATCAATACGAACAGTATGTCCACTATAACGATTGGCAAAATTACGCTCCACCAGTTACAATGTATAAACGGAGCATTGATCCATTAGGAAATGGGCAGGACAATGGGAAAACTAGTCAGGGAAATGGACAGAATAATGGACATGGTAATGGGTTTGGTAATGGAAATGGGAATGGCCAGGGGAATGGAAATGGAAACGGGAATAGTAATGGAAATGGTGATGGTAGTAATAATGGTAATGGGAATGGGAATGGTGATGGAATAAATAATGGTAATGGCAATGGCAATGATAACACCATTGCAGCAATCATTGGAGTTGCAAGTGAAACAGATAACCTAGTTTCAACTACATCTACTCAGACCACGTCTATAGTTTCAACTACACCTACTCAGGCCACGTCTACCTCCTTCGTTACACCTACTCTGGAGCCAACCTCACTTCCTGAAGTATTGACTGGCGGTGGTAACCAACTATCATACGACGGATTACTCTTATGTTTAGTTTTATTACTATGATTGTAAAAGAAGGTGATTAAATCAGCAATCAAACACATAGTATATAATAATATATAAGATTTGTTTTTGGTGGATCGTAAAAGTAAATCTATTGATCCCCAACATCTTGTAGATCACATGGAGGGTATTGTTGTTGGATTGTTTGAAAAGGGAAGGAGAAAGAAGAAAAAGAAGGGGAAGAAAGAAATTGGGAAAACAATAGTAACTAGGAGTACTTTCTTAACTAGTTAGATAATTATTAAGTGTAACTAGTGCTAGTAACAACCAAGACTATTGTAATTGTAATTGTTCTCTTCCCTCTTAATGTGATGTAAGCTAACCCTCCTGTATATAAACCCATTGTCTCCACTTCGGATTAAAATCTCCACTCCGCGGTTAGTATCCCTTGACTCCTATCCTTAATTTTTTATAAAGC
>JAXQKE010000540.1:0-12678 GCA_037042355.1 Candida sp. Y128-05E
ACCTTGTATGGTTTCGGTGGTTAATTGTGTAATATTATAGTTCGTTGTATATTAGTAATAAAGGTTATAAGAGAAAAGAAATATCAATGATACCGAAGGTGTCATTGATATAATTTGTAGTATATTAATCTTTGTGGTAAATTGATTAACCTTTTTTTTATTGGGGTAATCTTTTGTTAACCCTCTTGGTTCCTTTATTTTTTTTTGTTGATGCGAAAAATATTTACTAGGAGAAAAAGTGGGTTTATCATTACATAGTAACAAGATGTTAGTGGTTAGTGTTGGTATGAGTTGTGTTAACATAAAGTGGTTGGTGGTTTAGAATTGTTTTTTGTTACTTTGAATTTTTAAAAAACATCATTTACTCTCACGCTAATTCCGTCAGTCTATGGTTGCTAAAATATGTTTGATTTTTTAGGTTTATTCTGATTCCACTTTTGCCACCCAATTGGCATTTTATTCTTTTTGTATACTGTAGATTTATTCAATTTAGAATAACAAGATCATTCATAAATTATTATAATATTGACTTTTTTATATTCTTGAACTTTCTAATCATTTGATTGTGTCAGAATATATTAATCCGGAATATATTAACTTGTATTTCTGACAGATTGTCAGGTTGACTAAAACCTAACAAGCATTGTTCGATACATTTAGTTATTGGTAACAAACGATTGTCAAAAACATTTGGGTTCTTCCAAGATTTACAGTGTATATTTAAGGATCTAACGGATATAATTGTCTCTACTAAAGGTTAACATTATATATATAGTCACTTTCTATACTAAAGGTAAACACTATATATATTTAGTCACAACCAATCCTGGTCATTTCCCATTCCTGGATTAAAATGATCGTACAACAAAAAATTAATAAAATCTTATAAATTTAATCAAAATAAACTAGCATGATGCTAACAAATAATGTTTATATCTTCTATATCTATCGAATGAACTAATTAACTAGCAGAGGTTATATATTCAAAATAATTAATACTAACTACCCTGATGAATCAGGGGGGGTTAAAAAATAGTGCGATAGGGTTCAACTATTTTTTCCTACCACTCGGCAGGTTTAGGTTTATATGGTTCTTCTAAATACTCCATCTCTTCTTCTGTCAAGGTAAATGTGACCGCTTTGATAATATCATCAATTCTCTTTTCCGAATTTAATCCCACAATTGGTTGGCATCCCTTTTGGATCGACCATCTGGTAGCAATAACCGCCATTGACAAGTCATGTTTCTTGGCCAATTCTTCAACACGGTTAATAATACTTTCATCTTCGGCGGTCAAGTTCATTGCCTTCAATCCAAAATCATTAGCCTTGGTACGATTGAAAGAGGAATCGGCTCCAAATGGTCGTGCTAATAACCCTTTGGCAATTGGAGACCATGGGATTAAACCAACTTTACCCAATTGATTATCTTGACAAAATGGAATCAATTCACGTTCATCTTCTCGATTTAACAAACTATAGTAACTTTGCATCGAGATGAACTTGTGCCAGCCATTTATCTCAGCAATATATTGCAATTCAGCAAACTCAACCGCTCTCATTGACGATGCCCCAATATATCTTGTATGCCCTTGTTCTACTACATCATTTAATGCCCGCATTATTTCCTTTTTGGGGGTTTGATCTAATCGATGTATTTGCAATACATCAATATAGGTTCCTAACCGTCTGGTACTAGCTTCGACTGCTTCCAAAATGTACCTTCTACTCAAGCCTCGCTTGTTAATGATATTAATATCATTATCTGGAAAATTACTATGATTAAACGTTAAATCATCTTCATCCACGGGGAAATAACATTTGGTCAAAATCTGGATTCTATTTCTAGGGATGGAATATTTCTTGATGAATTTCCCCAACAAAACTTCAGATTGGCCATTGGAATACCCATCGGCGGTATCAAATGTTCTCAAACCAGCATCATAACATTTTTTCAAAAGCTTGAACACTTCTTCTTCGTCTTCAATCACCCAATCTAACCATTTTTTACTCCCATACGACATACATCCCACTATAATAGGGGCAACAAATAAACCCGAATCACCTAATCTAACAAATTCCATTGTAAATAATCTGGTTCCATCAAGTATGAGTTTTTGGTTGCAATTTATAATTCAGACTTCCTACCCCATATAAAAAAAAATTACCGGGGAACCTTCCGAATCCGTCGATTAATTGTTTGACCTTCTTGTTTTTTAAAATTTCAGTTAGTAATTAGTAATTAAATACAATAGAGGTAGACCATAGCAAACATGTATTAATAAGCCTTGATATTGTTGCTTCTGCGGGGTAGTAATTGGTATTGGGGATTTTCCAACACAATGCCTGGTTCAAAAAAAAACCATGAACCAAAAGTTAAAAGGCCACTCCCAAAGGCGTTTTCTGTCAATGCTCCTCGGAAAGCAATGTATGAAATGAGATTTTAAATAGTTAAATACTCTTTATAATTGTATACAATATAGATCTATAAAAAAATGTAGACTTGGTAGAACCAAATGAATTGGGATAATGAACTAAAATTATGATTTAGATTTTTCTATAAGTTTAATGCAAAGTATGCTGTATTGGCTGGAGAATAAATGAGTCCAGATTAATCATCTGCTGCTGTCTTCTTTCTCAATATTGATAATTACAAGTATTCCAAGTGAAGTCTGGAAAATAATCCATCACACGTTTAGAAACTTGAATAGATAAACGTGTGTCGACTACCAATGAATTATCCCTCAAAAACCCAGCAATTAAGAATTGAGGAAACCAGCAAATAGTACAAGATTATGGCAAGAGCCAATCAACCAAGTTACCTTATACGAAGCGCTTCAGTGGTATCACGACATTCTAACTGAATTCTTGATACTCTTCCAGGGCCAACAATTCTCCACATGATCCCAATAGTTGGTTTAACTTTTCCTTATCCAATCCCTTGACCAAGACATGTACATGACTAATCAGTTTTACCAGCTGAAGATTGGCCCAATTTCTGAACCAAAGAACCTGGTTGTTGGGGAATGTTTTGGCAACATACTTATCAATGAGTGAACGGGTAGTGGAAGAGATATCACCAACTTCCGATTTCGGGTCGTTGGGGATATCGACTTTTGTCCATATACATAAATGGGTGATTGAATCTTCGAAATAGTAAGGGAATTTGTTCATAAGAATTTTGACGTCGTTTGCATTGGTAAACAACTGGTTATCACTTGTACTATCCTCCCATTTCAATTCCTGTTGAATGATATAATCCTGAATTTGTAGCTGATGTTGTTTCAACCACGTTTTGAACGCCAAGTATCGTTCGGTTTCTTGTTTTGAGCGAGCTAGCAACTCTAATTGGTTGGTGGTGACAATATACTCGGTCTCTTCCCAAGTATATGGGTTCTGTCTTATTTTACTGGGATTGGGCATTAAATCACAATAATGATATGTGAGTGAAAAATCACCAACTTTGGATATTTTTGGTGAGGGTGTTGATGAAATTGGAGGAGTTGACAATTGGGTGTTGCAAGTGTTAAAGATGGAAGTCATGGTATAAGTATGGGTATAGTTAGGGATATTTGGTGGATATCCACCAGTTATATACTTCCATTAGGTAGTATTAAATATTTGCAATGTTACAATGTTACATGGGTGCAAAATTAGGTTACATTCTTAACAAATGAGTGAAAATCATTTTTTCCATCACCCATTATCACTAGTGTTTTGTAGACTTAACCATGACCATTTCAAGCCTTTATTGGTCATTGGTCATCAAATAAACTAAACCAAGTTAAGCCGATATCAGTATACTCCATTTACTATTTTCATCTTTACCACTACAGTGCACAATCTTGATATCTACTAAAAAAAAAAGAAATTAAAAGTGAGGTTCCAGGGAATCGAACGAATGTGTAAATAATTGCAAAATACGAAGATGGAGCAGTTTAGTGTGGTATTGAAGTCATGATTGAGGATGAAGAAATTTATATTCTACCCAAAAAATCCTAGTTATGGAAGAACAGGGGTAATAATTCAAGCCATCAACAGAAGCCAACAGTGGTTGAAACATAAAGTCTATATCACAATTTCATAAGCACTTTTATATCACCTTTCATTATCCTCACTGTTGGGTGTATAAGCTGAATTGATTAGGCGTCCGTTTTGTAATCGGAAGGTATGGGGTTCGATCCCTCAATATAACATACTTATAATATAACTGTCCAAGGCGACTATTAATCTCTCTAAATATAATACTAAAGTGAATATAATAATTTATGTTTCTAATCTATTAGCTATTTCAGTACTATTTACATGTAAATTATATCTTGTTATAGCTTGTAAAGTATTTTTCCAATTTACTTTATCGAAGGAAGAATTATATTGTAATGTGGAAGCTACGTTCTATTTAGATAATGTATGAGTATTGTGCGAAGATTCTATGACGCGAATATGGTGGGTGGTCTAACAAAACTAACAGTTATGCTCATGAACCCATAACCACTTAATACGCAGTTCTATATTTGCTGTTAGATTACATCGCTCCTAATTCTTAACGCAGGACCGTGGCTGTGGGTATGCAGCAATTCCAGGCGCGCGTCTGCGCATCCAGTACCACGGTCAATAAAAATTTTCATCACCCAGGTTTAGCACCACTGAAAGATGTAGCCGTAGATGGTGGTAAGTGTAATAAATGTATATAGTGATGTATAGTGTACTGTAAATGTATACACCAACGAATCAGTTCATGCAATTTAAAATTACCACATTTCTACAATTTCAAAACGCGCTTTTTCGCTACATTCCCTTTTTTAAACTGGTATTGTTATGTATTTTTGAAACCTAAAACCTAAAACGAAAGTATAGAAAACCGTAAGAAATGAACTAAATGAATGTAAATGAAATCTCCATTACTATTTGTGACGCGAAAATAACTTATGCTTTTAAGACATTAGCCTTAGCTTGACCAATAAAGTTACCGGCAGTTTTATAACTACAGATAAGATATTGACCACTGCCACAAGTTTTGTAACCACATCCAAGTTTGGTGGTTGATTTCCAGACAACTTGGGTGAAATGGTTATATTCAGATTGAGAAGACCAATCATAAGTATCAATTTCATCGTACCAACCTTCAATGGCAGCAGATGGAGTAGAATAACCAACGGCCAAGTTTTCACCGTATTCACCACCAGAGTGGACTAAACCGGAACCACAAGAGTAGTTGTCGGCGTAATCTTGAGCGTAGCTAGCTAATTCAGATGACCATGACAAGTCTGGAGCAGAATGTTTAGCTCTTTTGGTATTGTGCGCATCTAAACATTCTTGTTCAAAAGAGCCTGATGGAGAATCGGTTGAAGAAGAATCATCAGTAGTAGTAGCAGAAGTAGTAGCAGCGGTGGTTTTTTCGGTGGTAGCATCAGTAGTAGCAGCAGTAGTTTCTTCAGTGGTAGCATCAGTAGTAGCAGAAGTGGTAGCGACTTTTTGTACTAAAGTAGTATCTTGTTGAGTGGCAGCTTCAGTAGTAGCTTCGACTTCTTCAGCTTGGGTAGTATCTTCTTGTGGGATTTGTGCTTGGGCCTGGACATAAACAGTTTCAACGGCATTACCAACTTGAACAGTTTGGTAACCTTGACCTACGGTGACAACATGGGTTTTAGTGACATAGACAGTCTTAGACATGGCAGTTGCAATCAAGCAAAGTAATGGTAAAGTGAATTTCATAATGAATGTACGTAATAAAGGAATGAATACGGTAAGGAAAAACAATAATTCGACAATAGAATCGTTCAACTAGATATATATATATAAAATCAGAGGGTAAGCTAAAAAATATTTCATGCACAAATTTCGTCAATAATAAAATTCTCAAACACAACACAAAGGAGGTGTTCCAGAAAATATGTTCTCGAGACGATCTTCATTATGAACCTGGCAGAAACAACAAGCGACTACAGCGGTAATGACAAGTCTGGCTATGGAGAATTTAGATCTAGAGCGAATGCACAGGTATGGACAAGTCAGAGCTCATGGAGCATGTAGATCTAGAAACTGATCTCGAGAAAGAAAATACTGCACCAGCACTTTGATTACTTCCAAATCATTGATGTCATTGTTTACATTCTTAAAAAATACATTTGCATTCCTAACCTCTCTTCTCAACTCATCGTCCAATGCTCATCTCCTACAAATGCGACTAACCATCTGAGGCTTATAATACTGTACCAGACATCCACATATCTGTTCATTCTAGTGTCAAGTGAATATTTTACACCGTGTTTGTTTGGACCAGAAATTTTATTTTTTGTGATGAAACTTAAAATAATTTATCCAATTGGGACTAATTTCACACCCATTTATCACTCCTTACTTTTTCTTAATGGTGCACCCACGAAACAATGCCCATTTGATGTGGTTAGGGGTGGGAATGGGAAGAGGCATGTGGTGTTGGCTAGTCTAGGGTTGTGCCTGACTACGGATGTTCTCGATCGTATCATTGTTTCATTTGATTATTCTAGTTCCATTAGACTTAGTCTAGTTTCATTGTAGATCGATTGTAGCTATTCTAGTTCCATCTAGTTCCAGATTGGTATTTATTTTTTTCCCTGAAATTTGGTTTCTTTTACTTGCCTATTTGAGGAAAGACAAAAAGATCAGACATTCTAATTAAGGTATTGATGCAAACTCAACCATAGGTAAATCAGAGGGATTCAATTATTCAACTCAAGGTTGAATCGTTAACTACACTTGCCAACATTATCTACCCTGATCTTGACTAGGAAAAAATACATCACTATACCCACATAATACCTCCTTCAAATTGCGTAGTATATTTCCCAAAGCGTTCAAATGCGATTTCCCATCGAATGCCATACAACCGTTGATATCAAATTGTCTGTATTAGTATTTTCTTTGTTGCAAGCTAACTTACATCATCGTTCCACAGTGCCAGTCGGGTTGAAATATTTTATCATGTAGTTAATTTAAATCTAGACTCTAATGGCAAAAATTAATGACGTAATACCTAGATAATATAAATTGGAGGCACCTTAAACGTCTTTTAGGAGTAATTTGTTACATCCTCCAGTTTCACCTTACGACATATCACATTATCACCAGGCCCCAAGGTTATATCCCAAGCAACACAGGTTGATCATCGGAAATTAAACTTTGGTAAATTCTGCCCTGACATTGGGGACAATAGTCTTGAAATAAAATAAATTCGGTGACATAAATGTGCGTGGAGATAGTTTTTTTCTGTTTTTTTTCCTCTTTCTGATTTTGTGTATTGTGGTATTTTGGTTGTTTGTTGTATCTATGTAGTTTTATCTATATCGTTTTATCTATAGGCTTTACTATTTCAGTTATACCTGTCATTTATAATACAGTAATTCAATTCTTAGTGCACGGGGTTCCACCACTGTTCATAAGCTTTTTTGTTCAACCGATAACAAAGCCCCAACTGTAGTTGAAGTATAATCGATTTGGATAAAAAGTTCACTAATTCGACATACTAGATTATCAAAAGAAAAATCCTAATCTGATTTGGGTAGGTTTAAACTATTCAAAATCCTATTTATCATTTGATTATATTCTAATTCGCCTATTCCATCATTATTCCGAATGCAATTTTAACCTAATACAATCTACCTATTTAGATCGTTTAGTTGATCTATAGTTCATTTTAGTACTTTTTTTTAAATCGAACCTACTGGGCTGCATTTCAGTAAGACAATATCAATGCACAACATCTATAGCATTTGCTTGCACCATCCTAATGAATTCTGGCACAAATTACTCAAGTATGTCAATTAGCACCAATGCATTGTCGTGTAGGTTTAACTTTTGGAGGTGATACAGGTTGCAATATCCTTGGACATTTTCCAATCAGACGAAACCATGCAAATAGCAACTAATTATGGTATAAATATGTCAAGGGAATCCAACAAATATCTGATTGTAAATCAATCACTTCTAAATCATTTAATATGAAAATTTCTTGTTTAATTTTTGCGTTAACTTTATCTGAGCAGATATCTGCTAAACCAGTTGCTAATGTTGTTCGTGACGACGAAGTCATCACTACTATGGTTCCAAATGTTAGTTACGTTGGAGGTGAACTGGTGGAAGTCGCTCAACCTGCAGCAGCATTAGCAGGAGCATCATCAGATGATGAAGTTGCCAATTCAGGTGTTGATGTTAACTTTGCCAATAAAATTATTGCCGTTCATAACGAGAAAAGAGCTATGCACCAGTCACCTAATTTAAGTTGGGATACCGCCATGTATAATTTCGCCAAAGATTATGCTCAAAAATATGATTGTACTTCAGAAGGATTTCGTCATTCTGGTGGTCCATATGGAGAAAACTTGTGGATGAGTGGTGGAGTAAAAATTTCGCCCGCTGAAATGGCAGATGCAGCAGCCAACAGCTGGTACAGTGAAGTAAATAGCTACAACTGGGACACACAATCGGATTACAATCATTTCACAGCAATGATTTGGAAGTCCACCACTAAATTTGGATGTGCATTCAAAGACTGTTCCGGAGCTAATACTCAATGGGACAATTACGTTATTTGTTCTTATGGTGAACAAGTGCCAAACATGGTTGGAAGTGCTAAGGAAAATGTACTCCCCGAACTTGTGTATGCAGCCGGTTTAGGTATTTGATATATTTTAGTTTAGTAATCATCAAAATTTGGATACCTCAAATCGTAATCGTTTCCATCTTCAACGAAATTCGCCCAATCTTTCAAAAATTGAACACCACTATTTTGTAACATTTCCAAATCGCCAATGACACATAGTTGGCGCTTGGGCCTCGTCATGGCCACGTTCAACCTTCGTTTATCACGCAAAAATCCAACATCCCAGTTGTCATTAGATCTAACAAGCGATATTATAATAACTTCTTTCTCACGACCTTGGAATCCATCAACCGTAGATATTTCGATTCCCTCAATACCAAATTCCTTCAAAATCTTTTTCTTCAATAAACTGACCTGAGCATTGTATGGACTGATCAATCCAATATGTTCGGGCTTGACCCCAGAATCAAGCAACGATTGAAGATGCTTTGATAAAACCATTGCTTCCATTTCGTTATATTTCGAGCCAGTATCACCGATTGAATCGTCATCGGCTCTTTCTGGAAAATCACCCCCTTGTGTATCGTACCAAATAAGTTCGGAACAATCATCTCCTTCAACATCCAAATCAGCTAGATTTATATTTTTAACTGAATCGTCAGCTTTTAATTTATTGTCGTACATTTCCTGTGACGGAAATTTCATAATCATTTCATTCATTCTGTATTGGGTGTCTAACAATTTTTTGAATTCGTTACCGTCATGTTCATTAACAAGTCTATCAAAAAGGGTAATTTCCAAGTTAGCCACATCGTCGAGCTTTAACTTGGCTATACCCTTTTTATCATCTTTTGACTTTATCGTAGGAGGTAGTTGCATATTGTCACCCGCTATAATCAATCGTTTGAATCCAAGATGGTTTATTATCGGAATCCAACACTGGGGTTCTAAAGATTGAGAAACTTCATCGATAATTATAGTATCAAATAATGGCTTTTCTGAATTGAAATTTAATGTCGGATCTTTGTATAAAGACGTCAACTCGTAAGCACCCGCACCATGTAATGTCGATAGAACTACTTTTGAATTTGTAATCAACTCACCAACAACTTTTTTTTCTTTAGTACGAAGTTCCTTCCTCAAGAGTTTAACTTCCGCCCAAAGTGCTCTTCGTTCGGCATAATTCTTACATTTCTTGGTTTTGGCAATGTTTTTCGAAATATCCTGTTCAATATCGTTGAGAATCTTTCTTGCATCCGATTCCCCCGATTTAGAGAGAATATCTAATGAGTGACGTAAATTGTTTGCTAATAATCTCGCAGGATGACCGATTCTAATCAATTGTTCAGGATTACTTTTCTTCTTATTTTGATTGAAAGTCGAAGATAATCTTTCCAAGATTGTATCGACTGATATATTCGAAGGACCACACACCAAGACTCGTTCTTGATGGTTGAATGCCAATTGTTTGATTAGTTCTATTAGCGTATATGTTTTACCCGTACCAGGAGGTCCATGAATGATTGTTATTGGAGAGTCATATATAGCAAAATTAATTGCATCCTGTTGGGATTGATTCAAATTTTGATTATAAAAATCTTTAGGTTTTAATGATTTAGTGCCTCTCAGGGCAATATACTTTGCATCACCTAATAATAATTGAATTAATTGATTTTTATCAGTCAATTCATCTAATTTATTCATTGCAGTAGTCATTCTTTTGTATGTAATTGAATTGGCTGCTTTGACAATCCATAATTTACCATTATCATTATAAACTGCTCTTTCATCATTATCATCATCTACAGTTATGGTAATAGCATTTGAGTTTATCTTGATAACCACACCGTCAGAAGAAGTATCATTTGATTCAACTGGATCACCCTCAATCTTCTTGGAAGAGCTTCTAGCCGCTTTTTTAGCCTTGACAATATCACTAGTATTATTCATTTTAGATACTTTTACAATATCTCCAATTCTTATTGAACCTACAGAAAGATCGTTATCATTCTTAACAGCCGAGTCCAACTCCAATTCAACTATAGTTTTACCACCTAGACCAGTTTTAACATTTGTGGTAACCAAATTGACTATAGCAATTCCCAATTGTGCTAGCTTTTTGGGACTATAAGACTCAATATACGAATCAGCTAACAAAGTATCTGCCTTCTGTTCCAAAGCAATTGCATTGCGAAACGATTCTGTTAGTTTAGTGTGTGGCATTGAATTCTTCCCACCTATTCAGTGCTGCAAAGAATTTAGTCGCGAATTTTAACCTAGCAAAGAAACAAATACAACAATGGAAGTTAACAAAGACTTAGAAGTAATACGCTCAAAGTAATACCAATATCCATCTCTCTACCGAAGAATAACCCACCTTCTGATAATTTCTCAGTTAAATTATATTTATTAAACACTATTATTAAAACACCTAGAGCTACATACAACAGATTTAAACCTAAACCAATATTTCCAAGGAAACTAAAACTAATTATTGACAAACTAATTATTCTTTCTGAGCTCTTCAAGATCTATACCAGTTTGCTCTTTCAAGTATTTAGACGATTGTTTTTTGGCATAATCAACAACAAAGTTTTTTTGTTTGAAATACCCTGACATTCTTAATAAGCTTACAGTTGACTCATAACACTTCTCACCGAACGCAAGATACTTACCAAACCACCTTCTGAAATCTACTGAACTGAAGGTTGATGTATCAAATTGTAATCCAGTGTTTCTATTCACAGCAGCCAAAATGATCGAAATCAACACCAAATCAAACCCATAGTGAGCTATCTTACCAATCTACGCTTGTTAGTACTCGTGGATATCACCACTATAGTTACATATACCCATACATACACTCATTGTATATTTGCACCAAGATGATGTTTATGATCTCAAGTGGTGATATTTTTTGCCTACATGAAAACAATGAGCATCTGAAGATGGAGAAGAGGAAACTTTTACAATTAACCAGGTTGAGTTTCTTTTCATGCTAGTTTGTTTTGATTATATATGTACAATATCTATTTACATACTCTTTTGATCACTTGTGGTAAATCTCCATCGGTCCAAGTATTGATTCTTTTGCTCGAACCAACACTGATCCCAAACCTAACCATCAATTGCTCAATATTCAATTTCAATTGACCATCTACCAATGAATTGTTGGCCTGGTGATAATGTTGTTCCAAGTTACTCAAAATACCAAATCTGGTGATTAGTAAATCTGACCCTTGATCAATCGATTGGATTAATTCAATAAAGTGAAAGATTAAAGATTTAACTTGGATGGTAATGAATGGTGAGTTCAACAAATTCATCATCCATTCAATAACCCCTTTGTTTCTCACTAATTCCAAATCGGATTTGGTTTGGGTTCCAACAGTTAATTGCTCAATAAACCACACAACTTGTTTATAGTAAGAATCCTCTTCGATTTGGTTGTCCATGGCCAACAGTATAGAAGTGAATAAAGGAATGTCATTAGATTTGATTAATGGAGTAGACAAAATGTATCTAAATGATTTTTCATACAAGAAATGCCCTGGATTACTCAAAATTTGACTGAATAACGAATAAATGTACCATACCAAGTTAGGAACCTGGTTGTCAGCTGCCAACGTGAATAAAATGTTGGAGATATAGACCTTGTAAACATTTGCATCCTTGAAGTTTTCTATAGTTTGAAGCGATTGTAATAATCCATTTAAGATAATCTTCACAATCGATCTCACGTTCTCATTAGCACTACCAATATTGGTGATGATATATTGCAAAATCCCCGAACTAATAAATTGACCGATTTCAAACTTGATCCCACTGACATCTTCGCTCGATTTATCGATTTTAATTAATTCTTCATTGTTTAATACCAATAGTAAGAAAAATTCGGGATCATACACAGTATGTTCATAATCTTGACTGATTGAAAGTTTACTCGTTTCATAAATCTGTTCATACTCTTCAATCACATCTTCAGTTATTTGTTTTCTGCTGGGCAATTCAAGATAATTGTCACCACCTTTGATGGAATTCTTAATAAAGTTTTTGCTTATTGATATAACAAAGTTTGATTTATCCTGAACAATCAC
>JAXQKE010000541.1:0-12633 GCA_037042355.1 Candida sp. Y128-05E
GTTGAGGTATATTGTTCAAAATTATCTTGGGAATAAATATAAAGGTAATTATTATTCTTAATAATCCCCCACATTTTCACGTTAATATCATTTAATAATGGCAAGTTGAATCGAATGATTGAGCTCTTTGCTAATAGAACATAACACATCAACAATCCTAAATCATTTAAGCTGTCCATATGTTTATAGACATTCGATAACCAATACTCTTCGGTATGTATTATGTCGCAGCCCTGGGGCATTTCATCTCTGATTAAACATACGTTCAAAATAATAGTATGGAGAATCGAAGCCTCCATGTTCAACGTCAATTTTGACAAAAATACATATTTTGACGGTAATAGTTGATGATTTGGGTGTTGAAATCCATAATAAATATCAATTAATTCATTCAAAGTGTTCCAATTTGGTAAATCATATTTAGCTAATTCAGTATCAGAAAACATTGCTGGGGATGGAGCCACAGGTTTTGTCTCATTCTTTGGAGGTGATTCAGATGGGCGGGTTTGATCGGTTTTTGGAGATTTGGTGAATTTAATACTTGGTAAAGTAACTTGGTTGCCAGTTAGTTTTTCTAATGGTGGTAATTTGGGTTTTAATCGAGAACTTGATATAGGTTTAACTTCATTCCCTGAATGAGATGTAGTGTCTGAGAGTACCAAACTTTGAGGGGCAGGTGGGAATGTATAGTTCTCTGGACCTGGGCCAACTGAAGAAGGACCCGATCTAATGGGTAATGCTTGCCTGGGGAATGATCCTGGTAAAGAAGCTGGGGGCGCTATTAAATTTCCAGGCAATGATGCTGGTCCTGGTGAATGTCCAGGGTGTGTTCCTAGTGGATGTCCTGGCACTGGTCCGTGTAAATGGCCCGATATCGATCGGGGGTAACCGGAAGGATTAAAAGGCAATTGAAATGGATTGTTGTATTGAAAATGAGGATACCGATTAGAAGGCGGTAGTTGTGGTTGCTGTGGTGGTTGTTGATAGCCATGCCAATTCCGGTGAGGCAGGTTATTTCCATTCCCATTTCTATTTCCGTTTCCATTTGAATAACCATCCAAGCTCTGTGTTGTCGGTATATACGGAGGGTTATACAAGCCAGAACTCATTGAGCTTGCAGAATTCAGAGAATTCGTATCATCGTTAAAATCAGTACTTTTACATCTCTTTAAATCATGTAAATCTTGCAAATCTTGTAATTTCTTCTTCCTTCTACCACCTCTATTTGATTGCACAAACACACATTCTATTCCTATCAAATTACAATTAGAACAAGTTCTAGTAGTTTGAGGTATGACCTTGTTGGATCCATCTATTGATAATATTGAACTTATCGGTTCACCATCACATTTGATTTTCTTTTCACGGCAGGCTAAACAAGCACGTCGTGCTACTGGTCTTTTGGGACTTTTGGACATAACATGGAAAACAATAACAATGTGTACAACCAGTCAATTTTATATAGCTTCAATTCTTTGTAGAGGTTATACGCAAAAAAATTACGCAATTGGAAAATTGAAATTCAAAAAATAAAATAATTCAATAAATTATTTAGTAAAATAGCACGAAAAGGACCACTAACAATCACTATATCTCTATCTAATTACTTCTATTGATACTACACTCTTTTTTAATCTATATACTGGTTTTTATTGCGATTGAAAATCTTCTTTTCTCGTATTAAAATATCTACATCAAACCCCAGTGGTCTTGGCATGATGTCAGTCAATGTCGAGTTAATAATATCGCTATAGCCCGGCTTTCCACCAGCTCTTGGCCTTTCTTACTTGGGTGCAAAAATTTTACTGCAGACGCTTGAATGTGTTCCGTGTATACCAAATGGAAACCAAATACGATAACGACCATGATACACATAATGAGAATAACGTGTATCTGATATGGATATCTGGTTTACGTTCCCGGAGAAGAAGCTTTCCTTGACTCTTTTTTTTTCTATTTACTTTATCACTCGGCCGTGACTTAGCTTTGGAGGATCTACTGTGAACGCAAGTTTAATAAATTGATATTCTATATCCCGATTTGACTTCACATGAAGTTTGTTTGAGACTTTGAGACACATAGTTCATTCATTGATGTTACTCAAGTAACGATTCATGTGATTCCCAAAAAAAATCAAATTGATATACAAGAACTTGGTATAAACTTTCTAAGTAGAATATACTAAGTAAAGGAAAGAAACAGAGACAAAGCATGAAAGGGCGACAAAAAGAGGTTGTATAATCACACCCAGTTTGCTCATTTATCTGGTCTTGTGAACTGACTCGGATCATCAAAGAACATTCTGAAGCTAGCGCTCTTTTCTAGCTTTGCGTTGTGTAAAACAATAAATAAAAATCAAATTGAAATAAATAGGTATAAACTTTCTAATAAATAGTATATATGAAGCAAAAGAATGAAGAAAGAAAGTAAACAAAAGGTTGATATAGTCGTACCCATTCAAATCTTCTCTCACACACACTTTAGCTTGCACATTATTTTATTATCTTACTCTGCATCACTTGGATCATTTCAAAGCACATTCCCAAGCATCCTCGCTACGCGAGTAGATCGACTGTTTTCGCTCTGCTCGCCTGCTCGCTTCGCGAGATTCTACTTCCTCTTCTTTAACAACCTAGCCATCTCCACCAATCTAACACTCCCCGTCAACAACTCCTCTTTGAAATAAAACAAAAACGCTGCAGTTGAAATACTCTGTAACAATTTAATCGACAATCCTGAGTACAACCCTTCCACTCCCTCACGATTGATAATATTTCTTATCTGTTGAATCATGGAAACATCAGATTTACTCTTTGACACATGCATTCTTGCTTTCAAGGTAATATACGGATAAGTCAACGTCGTGGCAATCAATTTACCCAAAGCCCCCAATAAGAAAGCATGTCCACCAGTAAACGCCTTAGGACCATTTCTCAAAATAATGAGATTCTTAACCTGGTCAAAAATAGTATATTGAATAATGGGATTAATTACTAGGACTAAAGCCGGTAAGACCCCCGAGAACAACGCCGCTACTCCATCTTGCTGGATAATGTTCAACAAGGTTCTTAAAGCACCAGGGGGTGAGTCCGTGCCCGAATTCTTACTCGTCATCATTCTGGTGTTTACGACCCAAAGGGGGTTTGAACCTATACAGGTGATGGCACCTGCTATAGCTCCGGCAATGATGTTTTGAATAGCACTCAAACCTTTCCCCTTTCTGCCTCTAGCCAAATTGGCTTTCAAAAAAACATTTGTGGCCCATTCATAAAAGTAATAGTAAATGAAATTTGTTAAAGTAATACCATACAACGCCGACTCTAATCCGGAATAAAAACCTAAGATACCTTTAGTTCTAATCACATCTTCAATAACTTTGATGGTGGTACTTTCCTTGAACCCTTTAATAATTTTTTGGTGTGTGGTTAAACTAATAGAACCCAGGTCAACCTCAACTGGTTTTTTATCTTTCTTAGCAGTTTGAGCTAAGGTTGAGATAGTAACCAAAGGATAGGTGACTATCATTGATAATGCACCTCCTCCAGCGCCAGCAATAGCATGGGCAATTTCTTCTACGTCTGACATGATAATAAATACAATATACTTACTGTGATTCCATCACTATTATTATATAAGATCTAACCCGAGGAAAGAATGCCATATGATTTGTGGGGAATCTCGCGTCGTGTTTTTAAATCACGTGACTATTGCCGGGTTATTGCACATGTTATGAAAACACTACAAACAACTAGGAACTGATAGCAGCCATTGATTGGAAGAGGATGTTTTATTGTATGAGAAAAGTGGTGGGATGTCAGCATGTTTGGATTTAAAAATATGGTGGTGTCCATTGCAAAATATCGTCTTAAATATGTATCTTATGTCTTATAAAACAGGATTCATAGGTATTTCCTTTTGTTGTTTTTTATGATGTTCCTGATTTTTTGGTTATTCTTAGTTTCTTTTGTATTACTTTCTTAGCTTGCCAGGACTAAGTTTTTTCATTCTTTTTGGAAATGTGGTAAATGTGGTAAATGTGGTAATCTTCCAAGAAAAAAAGGACAAAAAGAAAGAAAAAGAAAAGGATATTGAACCAAATGAAGCAAACTCTACCATAGAATAGGTCTGTATTATCTACGTATTATGAATAGATTATAGTTTTAGTAGTTTTCATATATGTTAAATTCCTGCATAAAGGGCTTTGAACTCTGCTAATAAATTTAACTGGGTGATCAAAATTTTGCAAAACCCTTAATCAAAACATGGAAACTAGAAGAGGATTATTTACTAAGTTGGGGATCTTTGGATCCATCGGAATAACATTATTCGTCGTGGGAAAGTACCATATTGCTTCTTATAAAGACAAAAGACACAGAAACGAAACCGACGCTAGAATCGATTCCGAAGAGAATGAGTTTGGAATATTAGCTAAACGTCCAGGTTTCCCTCAAAACAACCCTACCCTCAATTATGATTCCGATCAGAGAAATTCTCGTTATGAAGGTACAGGAAGCGCATACAGTACCAGGCGCTCGGGCGACCGGTTCAACATGAGAGCCATCTTCTCATCAAAGTGGGAAGATGACGAGAAGAAAACATAAGAAAACATAAGAAAACATGATTGGTAAGGATTGCTGGTGACCAGCATAGTAGCTTTCTTGATTAATTGAATTTGAAGAATTTCAATTCAAACCATCTGGTCGAATTGGTGGAGCTCGGATATGATATTTCCATTTTAGGTTAGCGGTTAAGATGAGCAGCGGGATGGTCATCGGGTTTTATCTTGAAAGATACCGACAAATGGTAGCAACTTAGACTTTCCAATTGATATTTCAATGGGACTAACGAATTCAATTGAATTCAATTGTTTCCTGGAAAATATTTCATTTACCGTTTAATAATGCCATTCAAACCCAACTTTCATATCCTTACCTCCACTCGGTAAACGTTTACCCTTTGAACCAAATTAAGAATCATGATTGCAATATAAAAAAAAATACCAAGAATTATATTGCATTCAATCCATTACATCCGCATAACTCTCCTCCATAAACTTGTACATATCCCCTCTATCGCTGTATATACATTAAATAAAAAATAATAATACTAAACATGAGGTTAGTTCATATTGATAAATTTTTAAGTTTGAATGCCGGGCGTATTGTAGAATGGTCATATATTTTATTGTTGATTAGTTTCTATTTACTGGTGAGTGTTGCCTGCCCTCAATGAAGAAAGTACCTGTTGGCGACAACAAGTGAGATGAAATATGTTGCCCACCGATATCGGAATGAATTATTCCACTTTCTGGGTAATTCCATGATATTTTTCGGTCACACAATCTGTTTTAAGCTCATTTCCATTTGAAGATGTTCCCCGGAATTTTTAAGGTTGAAATCTGACCAATACGATTCGAACTGAAATCTCAACCATCAGGAACAATGGCTTGGCAACAAGGTGGAGGATCGCATAGTCGCTATTATTTATTTATTATTTTCTACTAACATATGCCTTGGTTTACCCCTCTGAGCATAATTTGACATCGTGAGGTTTGCGCATTTTCATTGTAACGTTACCATTTTATCTTTTCTTCCCGGAATATTCAACTGGAGTTTGAAAAACGTGGAGTTTAGTTGAAATTGATAAGTTTTAAGTTCGGATGCTCCGGTGGATTGTAGAGGTGTCACTCTTTTATTATTGGATCTTGCCTTCTCTCAATTACCAATGTATCTGCTCTCAATGAAGAATGTATCTATTTGTGACAACAAATGAGCTGAATTTTGTTACCAACCGATATCGGAGTGAATTATTCCGCCTTTCTGTGTCATTCCATGATATTTTTTAACCGGACAATGTGTCTAAGTTCACTTGAATTTAGACATCTTTCCCCAGAATTTTTAAGGTTGAAATCTGACCAATACGATTTTAACTGAAAACTCAACAATTAGGAACAATAGGGGAAGCAGCAATGCGGAGGAATGCAATGTCGCTATTTTGCATAATTGCGATAAACATCCCACGGTGGCATCATTTTATTCTAATGTTCACTTACTTGAGATTGAATTTTTCAGTTCAATTCCACCTAGGGATCTACATGAAGTTGAAGAGGCCAAATAAATCTAAAGAGGTTTCTCAGCACCATTTCTTTGAATTTAAACATCCACCTCGTGCTCTCTCTCTCGCATAATATCATGTCATACATTCTCGTATCCTCCAATTGGTCGGTATAAATTGCTCTGTAGACACATCTGAGTGTAATTATACATTGGCGCTTATTATACATTGTAACGTTGCACTGAAAACGAGTACAACGTTACCATTTTATCTTGTTTTTAGCTGAAATTTTCACCTGGATTTTGGAAAAAACCCCCACATTCCATCGTTCGGGAAGTCTTCATGTATGATTTCTTAATATTTAAGGTATACTCAAGGCACAAAAAGTCTTGGCTCTGGTGGGGGGATAAAGGAGAAATGAAAATTATAGAACTGCTGAAATTGTTGAGAGTATTGTAAAGGGGTAGAAAATGATATAAATATCAAGACATTCCACCAAGAATTGAATTGTTTTAATTAAATCAAATATGTTGTTTAGATCTGCAGTTATTACTTCTTTAGCAGTTGCCGCTGTTAATGCTTTAGAAAATGGGTTAAATGATGCTCCACAAATGGGGTGGAACTCTTGGAATAAGTTTGGTTGTGATATTAACGAAACCATTATTGTTGAAACTGCCCAAAAAATTAAAGATTTAGGGTTATTAGAATATGGGTACGAATATATCGTTATGGATGATTGCTTTGCTTTGAAAGAAAGAGGAGAAGATGGTAAAATCACCGCCGACCCAGAAAAATTCCCAAATGGTATCAAACATTTAAGTGATAGGATCCATGATATGGGATTCAAGTTTGGAATGTATGCGACTGCTGGTAGATACACTTGTGGTGGTTACCCGGGCTCGTTGGATCACGAAGACATTGACGCTGACACCTTTGCTAATGACTTTGCTATTGATTATTTGAAATACGATAATTGTTATAACGAAGGTAGAAGTGGACTTCCTGAAATCAGTTATGATAGATACAAAGTTATGGGTGATGCTTTGAATAAAACCGGTAGACCCATCTTTTATTCTCTTTGTCAATGGGGTGAAGATCAAGTTTGGAATTGGGGAGGTCAAGTTGCTAATTCTTGGAGAACTACTGGGGACATTGCCGATAATTTTGATCGTTATGATGACAGATGTCCTTGTGAAGGTTTCTACTGCGAAGGTTTACAAGGTTATCATTGTTCTATGAATAACATTATCGAAAAGACAGTTCCTTTGGGTCAAAAAGCTAATAGAATTAGTGGTTGGAATGATATGGATAGTTTAGAAGTTGGTAATGGAGGAATGACTTATGATGAATATGTTTCTCATTTTACTATCTGGGGGATCTTGAAAAGTCCTTTGGTCTTAGGAAATGATGTTGCCAATATGAGCGATGAAGATCTTTCAATTGTTACAAACAAAGATATTATTGCTATTAACCAAGATAAAACTAACTCCCCCGCTAATAGGGTCTGGAAAGTTGATGGTGTTTCATTATTCACTCAATCTGTTGAAGATGGTTCTCAAATTGTTACTCTCTACAATGCTGGTAAAAAAGATATTAATTGGGAACTTACATTTGATGATATTTGGTATGATGATAAAGAACTCGCTGCTCTTACTTATGATTCTCGTGAGTTATGGACAAATGAAACTGCTACTGTTTCAGAATCATTCAAAGCTAGTGTCAAAGCTCATGGTGTTAAAATTTGGAAACTTACCCCTCAAGAAGAATAAGCCAGACTGGAATCTGCTACGCCTTGAATTTCGTCTTCGCTTTATGTCAATGTTTCGGTAAATACTTATTTAAAACAAGTATGCTAAAAATTAAAAATCATATAGTATATATTTTCCCAAATGGTATATGAAATATAGAATACAAAATTAAAATTATTAACACAAAAGAACTCCTTTTCAAAACCATAATACACAGTCATAATACCTTAGCGTAAATTGTTTGTTGCACCCAAACAAGGGTAACCCAATATCAAATTGAAGATGTGCCTTAACTTACTAAGCATTATTTAACAATCCCGATATCAACACTCTCTCAGTGAATGAGCTGAACGTGTCATTTAATTGATATAACTAAAGAAGTAAAAACCAGACCCTAGTAACTCCACCGTCTCATATTGTGATTTAACTATTATCTTCTAGTAACGCATTCTTTGGTCTAGATTCTTCTGCCACTAAATCATCGAAAGCTAGTTCATAAATCACATTTCCTTGGATGTAATTATTCAAGCACCATCCACATAAGAAATTGTCTTGTAATTCTTGTAAAATCATGATAATATTCGACTTGATTTGATCATCTTTGTTGAATAGATTAATTAATAATAATTCGATCCCCTTATTTTTATCAAAAATGGTTAGATTGCCACCATGAATTGAAGAAGATTGCAAACTAGTTGAACTATTAGGAGGAATCAAATAAGTTGTTAATAAAAAGATTTCTAATGATTTCCCTGATATCAAATATTTTAAAATATTGAACCAGATCTCGCGTTCATTTTTTGAAGTTGAAACGTTATTAATGCTTTGTAAATGGTATTGCAAATCAATAATCAAACCCAATTCGTTAGCTAAGTTTGGTAGAACTAAATTATAAATCAATTTCTCTTCATATAAAAGATTTTGAAATTTCCGAGCTATAAGTTGATAGCAAGATACTTCCAATAACTTTGTGGTGTCGCTGGACCAATAATAGCCTATTCCATCTAATAGTAATGTATATCCCTTTTTGGAGGGCGATAAGTTATTGCTAAAGTTTTTCGAGCTTAACAAGATTCGAATAATTTCATTGATATGTCTTCTGAAGATTAATTGAATGGTAGTCAAATCATCATTATAATTGAATAAACTCAATTGTAAGTTTGATAAGAATTTGGCATCTTCGGAAATGATTGAGTTTTTGTAGTCTGATCCTGGAGAAGAATTCTGACTACTGATTATAAATTCGTTCGAATCTAGGTCATACAAGAGATCCCATAATTTATCATTATTTTTGAAAAAAGGATTGATAGTACCGGCAATGAAACTATCGCATTCTTCTAGTAAATCAATTTTCGATACATCAATGATTGGGAATAAGTTATAATTGAATAACCCAGATAATATCCCACCCCCTGTTATAATTTTCAACAATAACAAGATATGGTCAATAATGTACCCTGAAGAGTTTTCATAAGATAGAAAGATGATTCTCTTTCCTGTCAATATAGCATTGATCAAGATGATTATGGGCGGGGTTTGTAAACCGTAGATGGTCAATTCATCGTTAAGATATGTCGAGCCCAATTTCGCATGAAGGAGGTGGATCAAATTAGGTTTGAAATTTAAATCTGTGGGATTAAGATAATCACCAATGGTATCTGGCAATTGAATTAAGGGGATTTTTATGGGGATATTCATATTGTTGAATTGAATGATTGAATTGAAAGACAAATCTTTTCTGATAAACAAGTCTTGATTGATTAGAGAATCTTTATTGAGATTCAATAATTTCATTCTGAAAGTTTCGTCATAATAGATTTTATCTTGGATTGGTAAATCCAAGACTGAAGTAATCAACAATTTCTTCACCATAGACATTTGATTGTGGGTATTTGAAGATATCTGGAAATCTTTGACGTTGATAGCTTGATATAAGTTTTTCAAAATGGTTAAATTGTTATCATTGAAATATTCATCTAAACATATCAATAATAACGGTTTGAAATTCTTGAAATAACTGAGTTTGGTTATTATACTTAATGATTTGATAATACTGCCTCTCTTGTAATTAGAATCCTTCAAATTCATCACGATGGAGTATAAGAAATATGGCTCGGGTTCACATGTTTTCTTTTCATAAAGATATTGGAACCCACCTGTAAAGTTTCGATATAACAAAAACAAGGTATAGTCCTCCTCTCTTTTATGGATTTGATCTGGCAACATCAACTCTGGCAAGAATGGGAGCTGGTTTAGTCCTGGCAATTCATGGGGGTACTGATGTAGCAACGATGGGCCCTTATCGATATGGAACTCGGCCGTAATGATATATTCTATGTTGGTCATGATTATACCTCACCTCTGGTTGTTTGACTGCTTCTGAACCTTGTTTCCACTGGTGTTAGCACCTTACAACTGATTATCCCATCGTCTCTGTGTGGTGTTGTTGTCAAAATATTTATATACAGGTCGTCTATAAAGATGCTAATGGCCAGCCTTACAATGAAATAATCCGTTGTTTAAATAAACTTATTGAGAGGAAAGGGTTTTAGGAGAGTTCTTACTGTTACAAGGAGATGCTACAATCTTCAACCACAGAAATAACACGTGAAAACCAATTCTAATCTTGAAAAACTTTTTTATTTATACTTATACAGAACGCGATATATAGAACTAAACATTATCGAGAGAGATTTTGCTAATTATTTCTTTTCTAATTAGCTTCAAAATAATCAGCCATTTCTTGGTCTAATTCTTCGACTGATTTCTTAGCCTTTTTAGCTGGTTTTTTCTTTTGTTGAGGTTTGTCGGCCTTCTTTTTAGCTAATTGTTTCTTAGCAGCAACAACTTTTGGTGTTTTGCTGACATTGGTACCTAATCTTAAAGCTAAAGGTTTTTTACTTGGGTCAACAACCAATTCCATTCTCAATCTTCCTGAACCTTGATCAACGGAAACGTTATTGTATTTGTCAACAGCAGTAGTAGCAAATTTGGAAGACTTGAAAATAATGGTGGCAGTACCTTTAAATTGTCCTCTTTCATTATATGATAATTCGACTTTTTGTACTCCTCCAACTTGGGTTTGGAAAAATTCCTAAAAATGTTAGTGATGACTCTATAAACTATTTAAATTGAATTTGAAATCTTATTCATGATAAGTATACCGGAAATGAGTGAATGTAATTCTTGTTGTGCCTTTGATTATATATGAAGACGTCATTTTCATTGCCATTCAATTCATTTTTATAGGGGAGATCTATAATTCCATACAATGTCTGCGAAAATGGAATAAAATGTTCTACTGAATTTAATCAGTAGATGAATGAGCTATAATGAACTTAATCAGTATAGATGCAATGGTAGTTGAAGCTGGAACGAGTTATAATTAAATATCTCGCTACCGGTGTTCGTCAATGACAGTATCATATATAACCAGTGTAAACACAAAGATTCTGGATAATCTTACGATTATCAAACAATAATAAAATTTTCAATGAAATTGGGACTGGAATATTTCATTTAAAAATTATTAGTGTTGATTATAATGATTACCAAGATAATTTAATTAAAAACTCCTGATTTCATTATAATCCGAATATAAAGATTATGAGAGATTATAATCTTGTATATTCTCGGGAAATTGATTAAACTTGAATATCTATTTGATAAACAATTTGAATATCAATTCGATTATCAAATTATCAATTTTTTCCCTGGTTGATCATTTCAAATATAAAAATACTCCCCTTGAAGATCAGAATGATTGCTTTTGATTAGAGATTACTTTTCAAGGAAAATAATGAAATTAACCATAGTGAACTCCATCAAAAACAATCTATTAATTGAAAAAATTAACTGAAAATTTTAGTCAATCCTTTCAATTAATATATACATAACAAAAATATGTCCTTCGGACATATAAATATTCATCACCAAATCACAGTAATAAATATCAGAAATAAGAAAAAAATTATTTCAAATTCAATTATAAATGGAAACCAATTTTTTTTTTTTTAATTTCCATTATAATCAACATACCTTAATACCTTCGTATTTTATATCTTTTGGAAATCCATGAGCAACAACTTTAGTGGCGTAACTTAAATCAACCGATTTGATTTGTTTAGGATTAGCAACTGGAGTGGCTTTTTTGAAAGCAGCTGGTTTTCTTTGCTGGGCAGTACCGACTCTTTTACCAACTTTGGCTGGTTTTTTCTTTAAAGAAAATTTTCTAGCACCTGATTTCCCACCGGTGGACTTGATGATATCATCTAATGATTTATCTAAAGCAGACATTGTTTAGTTTTTGTTAATAGTGTTGGTTAATATTGAATTATTTGAAAATGCTGGTGGGTGGAAAAAACTCGTCAACTTTTCCGTCGTGGCAAATCTCAAAAAATAAACATGTGATTGATAATCACGTGGTGTATATTATATAGGAAGAGTCGTTTAATTGATGGTTTCACGGGATTTTATTAAAGATTAATGTAGTATATAAATCACATCACGTCTAATAACAATGGTCCCCCTTTTATTAGAAAAAAGAATCAATAAAAAAAGTCCAAAATTTTAATTGTCGTGAAAAGACAATTTTTGCAACAATTGGCAGAATTGAAGACGACTAAGATTAATACCTTTAGATTAAAGGAAAGGGGTTCAAACTTGTTTCTCTAGAATATAAGGACCTAAATGGATACGAAAGTAAATAGTTCTATAGATACTTATGTAATAATGTAAAGATTTACTATACACCTTTTAAAAAAAAAGAAAAGCTTGAAACAGAAGTAATATTTACATAAAGAAACCATAATTCTAACCACCCTATAGAAAA
>JAXQKE010000542.1:0-12616 GCA_037042355.1 Candida sp. Y128-05E
TCGGAAGATAATTTGAACCAAGATGGAGCGTTTCTTGAATAAGGAGTAGCGGAGGATGAGATACCTTTACCCTGAAAAAGTTAGTAAGAAGAAAAGAAAGG
This sequence comes from Candida sp. Y128-05E, assembly GCA_037042355.1. Taxonomy (NCBI): domain Eukaryota; kingdom Fungi; phylum Ascomycota; class Pichiomycetes; order Serinales; family Debaryomycetaceae; genus Candida; species Candida sp. Y128-05E. The sequence continues at coordinate 102 of JAXQKE010000542.1, forward strand.
TGATGAGAATGTGATAGAATGCAGTTCGTAGAACTGAGGAAGCAGGTTGAATCGAAGGTTGAATCTAGGCTCAACAGTAAGTACTGAACACCCAATTTTGAAGGAACGTCATCGCATGATTGAACAGACTAAAAACGTCTTGTCAAGCAATATGACCATCTCGAATCTAATCACAGACTAGTTCAAGAGTCCACACATGCTCAACATTCACTCTAATGCAAGTTCAGTCAATAGACATCGAACGGTTCCAAGTCTCGAAATCGTTGTGTCAACAATCGAAAAAAAATTTCAAATGTCATCGCCATCGATCTGAAGTGCCATTCCATTCTTTCAGCATTCTATTTACATCATTTAAACCAGGAAATGTCCAGTGTTGAGTTTATGAAAGCGAAAATGAAATCAATAATCAAGCGTAAACAGGAAATTTTACATCCATACTCGAAGAAAGACTCCATTCTCTTTATTATCTTTCATAATACTGAGACAAACCATTGTGTTAACATACAGCTGAATGCATACGACCCATGATGAATGATTTTTTAGTATTAAGTTATATATTAAAAAGTTTTTCAAACCAGATGAGTGAAAAATTTATTTAATTGTGAAAAATTGGAATCCTGCAGATAAGACAATTTTTAATTAGCCAATTGACACTACCAGTAGACGACAATTTACACGGAGATGGACTGAGAATTACACTAATACGAATTGACCAGAGAGGATAATGAAGCAGCAACCACTTATTACGGTTATTTTAGTCAAATATGCATTTGTTAAACATATACAAACTTTCCATGAATATGGAATTATTTGTAGAATCTTAGACGATTTATCATGGTAGTGATAACATCTATTTTATTATCTATCAACAACAATATATCGATGTTTCTATATTTAATCATAACCAATACTATTTCATATCCATCATCATAGCATTAACAGTAACGATAGTTACTGTTCATATTACTTATCGTATCTATTCATTCTGTTCTTTCCATTCATTGCAACAACTGTTCAATATCCTCAAACTCGTCTTCATCTTCAATCTTGATCAATTTGCCCACGGCAGCCTTATCTCTGACCAACTCGACTGCACCAGCGTAAAGCATTCTCGACTGGTTGCCACAAGTCTGGGGAATCCAATATATCAACACATAGGGAACTTTCAATCTCCCATCGGTCGTTTTCATCGGGTACGATAAAATAATAAATCGGGGTGAATTATCAGGTAACTCCTCCACCAACTCTTCTATCGACTCAATAGGAGTATCTAAATTAACTGGTGAAACTTCATAACTAGTTTGATCAATCTGACAGATCACTGCTTGGATATTGGATGATCGTCCACTAGAAAATCGGAATTTTTTCAAATTGGTTAATGTTTCAGAACTGAAACTATAGAGTGCAGTGGACTGTAATTGTTAGTAACGTAATAAATCCACCTAATATCTTATTCATACCATTATGAAGTTATCGTCTATCCTGTTTCATTTCAAGATTGTCCCAATTGAGATTGTTTTGGTTTTGTGGTGTGTCTTGCCCAAAAGGTAAACAACTAATTTGTATAGATTCAAAACAGCACAAGAGAAGAAGAAGAATAAGATACGTTTATTATATACTATGGCTATGGGGAGATCACGAATGAACATTCCCTTGATCGAGTTTTTGAAAAGTATGTGAATTTCCAATATTATTATATATACAAATACTAACTATTTTAGAACGAATTTATCTTGGAGCTTTCGATTCGACCCCAAATGATACTAACGAATTGGCATATTTCTCAGTAGAAGATTCTTTACCATATAATTCTTTCCACTTGGACTTTGGTCCTTTGCATATTGGTAGTTTGTATCGTTTTGCTGTTGTTTTACATAATATTTTGAATGAAGATATCAATAAAGATAAAGCAATTGTGTTTTATTCTTCAACCTCCCCTAAGGAGAGGACTAATGCCGCTTGCCTCTTATGTTGCTATATGGTCTTGGTCCAGTCCTGGTCTCCTCATCAAGTTTTACAACCTATTGCTCAAATTGATCCACCATTCCAATCGTTTAGAGATGCTGGTTATTCGAATGCCGATTTTGAAATTACTATCCAAGATGTTGTGTATGGAATGTGGAGGGCTAAAGAAAGAGGGATGGTTGATTTAACCAATTTCAACTTAGAGGAATATGAACAATATGAAAGAGTAGACCAGGGTGATTTCAATGTTATATCCAAAGATTTCATTGCCTTTGCATCTCCACAACAGTCTTCACGTAAAGCCGGTTTGAATGAACCGTTTAGAAAAGTCTTGAATTATTTTATTGATAATCAAGTTCAATTAGTCGTCAGATTAAACTCACATTTGTATGATTCAAATGAATTCACCAAGAGAAATATCCAGCATGTCGATATGATTTTCGACGATGGGACTTGTCCCACCTTGGAGTATGTTCATAAATTCATTGGCGCTGCTGAAACAGTGATCAATAAAGGAGGCAAAATCGCCGTGCATTGTAAAGCTGGTTTAGGTAGAACTGGGTGTTTGATTGGCGCTCATCTTATTTACACCCATGGTTTCACTGCCAATGAATGTATCGCTTACATGAGAATGTTACGTCCCGGTATGGTTGTAGGACCTCAACAACATTGGCTTTATTTGCATCAAAATGATTTCCGAGACTGGAGGCACACGATGGTGTTGGATAACCGTCCCGATGAGTTTATTGGCGGATTATTTTCGTTAACCAACTATGAAGAATTTAAATCAAGAATGAAATTAGAAGCAAGACAAAAGAGACACCAAAATCAACAACAACCTAATTCTTCAATAAGTCACATGGACTCTTCGTTTACCACTCCAGTTAGAAGAAGAAAAATCAGTGGAGCGTTAGCAGCAAAGATTCAAGTGGCGGTCCCCAATGAAGCACCAGGCCAGCCCCGGAAAACTAACGAAGAGAGTATTATAATTAACAATTCCGACGATGAAATCATTGAGTTCAGTTCGCCAACTAGAGAAGATGCCAGCACTCCTAATAACGACTGGCGTGTTTTGCGATCTATATCGGTCAATAGTCAAAACCAACAACCAGTTCAATTAACCAAGACTACAACAACTACTACTACAAGAACTGTGAGTACTACATTGTCGTCCTCGCCACAATCAAGTCCAAATGGCATTAAAATACCCAAATCTAGATCTAACTCAAGGGTCAACTCTATGATCCAACCCAAAGGTAACCGTATCCAATCTGCTGGTATCAGGAAAACAAGTGGTACCAAGAAGGTATAATGACGAATCTTCTGTATATTAGCTTTAAATATCGTGATAATAACGTTGCATAAATACCCTGTTCTACTATTTATAATAATCAATCTTCATATGTAACCTCGGTAATTTCAAAGTGATTATCCTGATAATCAAACGCGAGAATATCGTAATCGTTAAACGTCAATGCTTGTAGATCTTTGTCATTGTCAATTTCAAGCCATTTGTTATCATAGGGACTGGACTTATCTTTGGGCATAGCTATCCTAATATCTTCAACTGAAAGTGACGTAATTACATTCTCATCAACCTTAACATCTTCTTCTTCTTCTTCTTCTTCTTCATCTATAAATTCAGATTTAGGTACTTCAATATCGTCTTCTTCTTCCCCTTTTTCTTCTTCAACAAGCGTGAGTCCTCCTGAAGACTCAATGGCCTTAATAAGTTTTGATTTCAAATCATCAACAGTTAACTTTACCTTCGCGTTGAATGTGAATGGAATAACATAGGTAGCAGCCAATCTTTTGAATTTAATAATTGTTATTTGGCTTGCCTTGGTAGCATTGGTTAATTTGGGTGGCTACTAAGTTAATAATTCATCTCTAAAACGTCTCTAGAATCTTTGCTACTTACCATTCTTATTGTCTTCTATAGATTGTCTTCGCGTTTTGGTTAAGACTGAAAAAAAGCACCATACTAATGTTAGCCAGTCTATGATCCAATCCAAACCCCTAACCAAAGAAAGGTTGAGATCATTGTATAGGTCTTTAATACGACTAACTAACAAGTTAGACAATAGAGTAATAAAAATACCAAAAGATGCTAAGAAATGTCTTCAAAACGAAGAAATAAAGTATAACATAGATCCAATATTGTATATAAACCAATTGAAGTTTGAGTTAAAGTATCATGCTAGGCAAGAGTTTGCTGTAAAGTATTCGAAGATAGAGTCATTGTTTGCTGCAGTTGATAGAGGGCAGGAATTTATAGAATTGTTGAAGAGTGAAGATATATCAAAGTTTCTTGATAGACTTACAGAGTATAGAGATCTGGTTTTTGAAAGGCAGGAAAGGGATTTTGGAAATGATATAGAGACTTCGTCTCAAAAAAAGACTGAAACAACAAAACCATCATTGGCTGCAAAATCGAAAGCTTTTAAGGAAAACTTGGGCAAGGCTAATGAGTACTCTGAACATTTGCTCAGGAGGTATATAAAACAGAAGCAACTCCTAGGATTTCTTCCGAGTCCCCAGAGACTTCCGTATACTCCAGAACGGGATTTCTTGGTGGATAAACAACTAAAGTTGGGAGTACCCGAATCGAATAAACGCAAAGCCATGAAGGCTGCATTCAGCTTCAAGTATATCGATGCAATCGTTAAGCCAGGTCTCGCTTATGATATCAACAAATTTCACTATTTGAATAAACTTGAAACTATTGTAAATACAAAAGGACCCACTCATGTTAAAATTGGCGTCACCAATGCTGGACCTGTACCCATTCCATTTATCAAATTACCCTATACTAGGAAATCAGAAATGGAAGAAGTTGCTATGGACGTCAAAAAGCTGATGACAGCTTTCAATATACGAGGCGTCTGGGAAGGAAACTCGACTGGGTCAGTAAAAACTTTCGGAGATGGGAGTGTGAGTATCAGACGATGTCAGGGATTTGGTCCGGAAGAGATCATGTTCCCTAGGTCGTATTATGAAGAGTTGGCACTAGCTGAAGCAATGTGGGAATATCTTATTGATCCGGCTTTGAAAGCTAAGCATTTGCCCGAAGTGGATAAATCATGGACAGAAGCTCTTGACATTACCTCAGGTATACTCGAGGAAAATACTTTGAAATATAAACAAAAGTATCAGAAAATGATGACTGGTAAACAGATACACCAGGAAGTGAAGCAGTTGCAAGAAAAGCAAAATAAACATTTTGATAAGTTGCTGAAGAAATACCAATTGATTCTAAACGAATTAACCACCAACAATGTCCACAAACATTCGGAAATAGTTAATGGGGACAAGAGTCAAGTTCAATACAAAGCTCAGGAAATGTATGGCACTGTTGAGGAAAATATAGATGGTATACCCCAAAGAGAAAGATACGGGTTGGGGAAAAATCTTGGTGATTACTTAAAACAGCGAGGGTATCCCAGTTTTCAATTCGGAAATCGCTTCTACGATAGATTTAAATTTAAATGCTAGATATAATTATATCTAGTTTGTATATATACATATTGGTTCTTACGATAGATTTAATTTAAATGTTAGATATAGTTACGTCTTGTATATGTTTATTATAGATAGGCTTTAATTTAAATGCTAGATAAATTTGAATCATTTAAATGAGCATCTATTGTATATATTTGTTATGCATACATTTCGTTCGTAGATTCATAGATTAAATCGTGATCTCATGCAAACCATAAATTCATTCAGCTAAATCATAAATTCATAGGTTAAATCATATACTGAAAGATTCATTCAATTCGTAAACCCATACAACAGATTAAACCATAAATGCATTCAGTTAATTCATAAATCATTCAATTAAATCATTCATTAAATTATTTATTGAAAAATTTATTCACTTCATAAATTCATAGATCAAATCATAAACTCATTCAATTAAATCATTCAATTGAACCATTCGCTGGTACATTCATTCATTTCGTAAATTCATACAACACATTAAATTTATTCACTTCGTTCATGAATTAATAAATCATTTGACCATTCAAAATTCATTCGCTTCGATCATAATTGCTTCGATCATAATTGCTTCGTTCTTGATATATTAAACAATGCAAATCATTCGCTAATAGATTTATTCACTGCGTTAATAAATATATTCAAATAAATCATTCGTTGATAAATTTATTGAAAAATTCATTCACTTCGTTCAAAAAATGATTTAACATTTTTTGATAAATATATTGAAGAATTCATTTAGTTACACCATTCAAAATCCATTCGCTTCGTTCATGAATTCTTCATAAATTGTTAAATCATTTTTTGATAAATTTAATGAAAAATCTATTCACTTCGTTCATAAATTCTTCATCAATTCATTTAGATACACCATTCAAAATTTATTCGCTGATAAATCTATTCACTTCGTTCATAGATTTTTCGCTCATGAATTTTTCATTATACCACATACCCCCCAAAACATCTATTCGTGGTCACATACCCCTCCACATTCTGGGCCCTTTCCTGCCTCTCCTCTTCCTCCACTTCCTCCACCTCATCAAACCTCGTTTCATTCTCAACAATCTCAAAGTCTTGAATTAGTTTAATTAGCTGATTCGTCTCTTGAGACGGAGTCTCATCATCGACCGACAACCCATTCATCATAGTTATCACTTCAGACATAGTCTTTCCTTTATCCTTTAGTTGTTTATGCGTGGCAATCACCTCCTCCAAACAAGTGATACCCTTTTCATAAAAGTTCAGAGGAGTATCGTCTGAAAACGGCAGAGCCGTTAATATATCCTTTCTAGCAAACAATGCTTCATTTGAAATCTGATTTCCATAGAATATCGAAGCCTGGTAATGTTCTTTACAACAATATTGTGAAAGATAAGTATTTGGAAGGATTATAGAAGGCTTTCTATTACTGATTTGGTAAGTAGGCTCTGAATGAGACATGCGTCTCATTTGAGGAGCCTTATCACAAACAATATACCCACAAATATGTTCAACATTTCTTTCTTCTATAATATCATCTAAAGCCAGTTGAGTTAAAAACCTTGATAAAAACTTAAGTAAAGGAAATTGAACATAATGGTCTACCAATAGTTCAGTTAACCAGAGATGGAGTTTAGAAGTATCTTGAGGGTTAACAAAATCATCAGTAGCAAAAGGTTGTAATTGTTGAACAAATGATTCTAAAGTAATCAATTCCATGTTAAAAGTCTATATTTGTTAATATTTGTTAATATCTTGTATTGTCTCTACTACTATTGCTGTTATCCTATTAGCTTAATCCACTGGGCATTAATTCCTGTGCGCGTGACTAAAGGCCATCAGTACAAAAATCAATTTGTTTTGTTTAGTAGTAGAAGAAACAGTGCGAAAGACAAAGTAGGAACAACTACAATGCTATGGATAGACAGAGGATAGGTAGTAAAGGAGAGTTATCATCAATTAATACTGGAGAACAGAATATACGACCTAGATCTAAATCTAGAGTTAATTCAAGATCAGACTCTTTTTCTAATCGACCTAGATCTAATAGTACCAGAAATGATAAGTCTATTAAATATTCCCTTTGGGAATTATTACTTTTAGAATTAGATTTACCTTGTGAGAATCATAATAGAAGTGCTGCTGTGCAGCCTTCTATTAATCATTCATATGATGAATTGATTAATATGATTAAAATTCCATTCTATTTGGAAAAATTTATGATTCTAGGTACCATGGTTTGTTTTAATTCGTTTTTGACTTTATTTACTTTGGTGCCTTTGAAAATTGTTATACAATTTGTAAAATTTCTACGAAGTTTTCTTCGTAAAGATAATGGGGTTAGAACCCACCTCCGGTGGGTTAAGAGGGATGTTTTAACTTTGTCAATAATTTTGCTTTCTTTAATTGTCCTTTCATATTCCAAATTGGACATTTCAAGAATGTACCATGATATAAGAGGTCAAGCCCATATTAAATTATATGTCATGTTTGGGGTGTTGGAAGTTGCTGATAGATTATTAGCTTCCTTAGGGCAAGATATCTTGAATATTCTCTTTAAATTGGAATTATCTCAGGGGTTGGTTAAATTTACTTTATTTTACATTTTGGCCATCATATACCTTTCGCTTCATGGGTATATATTAATCTACCAGACAGTTTCTTTGAATGTGGCTGCGAATTCCTATTCAAATGCTTTGTTAACCCTCCTAGTGTCTAATCAATTTGCGGAATTGAAAGGATCGGTGTTTAAACGGTTTGAAAGAGAGGGGTTGTTTCAACTCACTATTGCCGATTTGACAGAAAGGTATCAATTGTCGCTAATGGTCGGTATTATCGCTACGCGAAATATCCTCCAATTATCTATCGACCAATTCGGACTCATTCCCAATTCATGGAACAGCTGGAACGCCTGGGTAGGTGCCATCTTTGGACCCGCTATTGTGGTGATTGGGAGTGAAGTTATTGTCGATTGGCTCAAACATTGTTATATCTGCAAATTCAATAAATTCAAACCGTCAGTGTATCAGAATTTTATTCATGTCTTGAGTTTGGACTATTTACAAGCTTCAAAGACTTCGGCTACGTCATCTACGGACCCCCATCAGTTGTCTGATTATATTACATTGATGAGAAGATTGGGTGTGCCATTACTTGCTTCCATTGTCTGTTTCTTGTATATGACTTTTCATGAAATAAGAAGAGTGTTGACGTTTCCAATCCTGGAATCATACTGGCATGCCATCGGTATCTCTGTACTACTCCTGATTGCAATCTTTTCAACTTTAACATTCATCAGATTGATCTTGGGCATAATCATCCTGCGATTTGCTAATCATATTCGATCAAGTTACATGATTGAGCAAGCATCAATAAAGAAGAAGGCGGAAAAGGCTATTAGCGAAAAGCAAAAAATACCGCTGTTTACTTCAGATTACCAGGGAAGGAGATATAGTGTCCTGACAGGTTCATTGGATTTGTCTTCATATAAAGAAGCCTACACTTCTGCCGTGATTGATTCGATTCATCTACCGGGGATCCCAAATCCAGAATTGTCTACAATCAATCCAAACACTCGACAGTATATCTACGATGTAGGTGAGAAAATGAAACCCAACGCAGAAGAATACAGAAACAAAAAGCTTAAGGATCTCACGAAAGTCGATACTGAAGAAGATCCCATGAATAAAGTTATGCGATACGAAATGTCAAGTAAACGAATATGGTAGATTTAAGGGAAACTAATATATACACGCCCATACCATCCTATATACAAATTATTTCTGCTATATACATTTAAACTTTAGCTTTTAATTGATCCTTCATCATTTTATTGATATAATTCATCGCCTCGGGTCTAGGTTTTTTCAATCTAGCAGCAAACAATAAACAACCGGTCAACAACGCCAAAGCTCCTGCTTGATGTGTAGCAGCAAGTGGTATAGGCACAAGATAAATCAAAGTCGAGATACCTAAAGCTACTTGAAAAGTTGCTAATCCCATCATTGCATGCATGGCCTTTTTAGCTGGAACGGGAATGATTGCCTTATTTCTGTTGACAAACATGTGAGCCCCTAAAATTGAAAAGAAAGTAGTTGTTGCGAATATACGATGAATCAATTGAACCGTGGTTGGATTTTCTAAAAGGTTTCTCCACCATAAATCCGATTGATCGTCCTGTCTGGCAAAGACAGGATCCATAAACTCATTGTACGATGGGATATAATCATCTCCCATATGGGGGAATGTATTATAGATTAAACCGGCATCTAAACCTGCAACCATACCCCCAGACAAAGCTGTGACGTAGGTTAAACATAATAAACCAGTACCAATGTATCTAGTTTTCTTTAATGCTGGACTATTCAATTGACCTATTAATTTCTGCATTGATTCCCTAGTTTTTGGGTTGCTTAATTTCTGAACCCAGGAGTTTTCATTCAAGATTTCAAACGCCGTCCATAACACACCCAAATACATCAAGAATGCAGCACCCAAATGGGTAGTTAATCTATATTGTGACACGGTTGGTTTTGATTTTCTCTCTGCCAATTCTTTCTCGTCCAACCCTGATTTCACCATCCACCATCCAATAGCACCTTGTAATCCTAATAATGCCGTTAAGCCAAGCACTCTCTTCCCAACATGTTTATTAAATTTGCCCGTTTTCCAGAAATACAATGCTGGCAATATAAAAACCACACCAATCAATCTACCCACTTGTCTATGACCCCATTCCATTTTGAAAATGAATTTGAATTCATCTAAAGTCATGAATGCATTTAATTGTTTGAATTCGGGTGAATCTTTATATTTCGAGAATTCGACATTCCAATCTTCTTCAGTTAACGGAGGGATAGTGCCGGTAACTGGTTTCCATTCTGTAATCGATAATCCCGACTCTGTTAATCTGGTTAATCCACCTAATACGACAATTCCAAATACCAAACCGGAGATCCCGACCAACCAATATCCAATTTTTGGATCAATAATTATGGGTCCACTGGACTTTTTAGGAACTGAATTAGCAACTTTTATCAATTTATTAGCATTTATACTAGTAGTATTGGTAGTAGCTTGAGTATTATAGTACCTTTGAGGTCTAATATTTTGCAAAAGTAGACTTAATTTGCTTGGTTGTTTTCTAACTATACTCAAACTAGATATTTTTGTTTGAGCAAGTGTTTTCAACACAAACTGATTCTTAGTAAAGAAAAACCTTGACTTTGAAAGCATCTTCCATCCACTGGATCCTCTGTTGACTACCTTTACTTCGAATCCCGATGTAGCGAAAACTGAAAATTGGTAATGTGCCTGCATATGGAAATGGCGAGATTTAGCAGCAAAAAGTTCCCACATTAAAACCACCACCCTCTAAGGAAACATTGAAAGCTTCATATCAAATACTGTACTTCTATAGGATTTATAGTATCGTGGTTATAGTTAATAGATTGATCGACCTTTTTGTCTTTTGAAAAAAGAAAATTGAAGGAAATTAAGTCTTAACGATTGATTTTAATTTAAAAGTGGTGAATTGGAAAAATTATACCCATGCTAAGTGAATCAAGACAAAAAATGCTGATAGGAAGACTTCCCAAGGGTAGAGAAATGATTCTTGGAGATTCCAAGTTTCTGCTGATGGCTATGAATGATAGTGATGAAGAATTATTGGCAAATATGGTATACATTTTTACATTGTTGGTATTTGGTGGTATTGCGTTGTCATGTATAAGTTTTGCAATAAGAGAATACTATTTGTCAATAACAAATTCAGCTCCCTCGGTTACAAGTGCTAGAATGAAGGAAGATGAATGGGATGTACAAGAAACCGCCTTGCGCAAACGAAGTGTCATTAATGGGGGTAATTCTGGTGTAGGTAGAGCCCAGCCTGAGTTCGAAGATGAGGTAGTCCAGATTCCTCAAACAAGGGTGGTTTCGTTGACTATTGAGGAAGTAAATAACCTCAAATCAGGTCGTTTGAAGGACCATGGAGATGGGATTTTCAACCAGTATGCGAAAGATATTAATTCTGGAAGCACCGATGATGACTCGGGTAATGATATATTTGGAAAATTAAGAATCGTCCAAGATGAAATCGTGTCACCGGGGTTTTCTGATGTGTTAAATAATCTGGCGACAAGTAATGGGAAAAATAAATTACAAAAAATTAGATACTCCTTCACCGACTTACTCGATATCAGGAGAACTATTAGAAATGGTGGTCGTGACACTAATATTTTACCCATTATTAACATAAGTAGTTTAAGACAAATTGAAATATTTATTGATCAATGTTCAGCGGTGATGTTCAATAAACGAGAAAAATCCTCCACTAAATCAATATACTTACTCAAGATATTATCATTTAGTAAGAAATTTGGCGTCTATTATATCCCTCAAGTTGCTACTTGTCTTGAAAATTTGATTTCCACTCTGGGGTTAATTGATGTTTTTGAAAAATGTACAATTTTTTTCCAATTTTTGATAATCGATTCGATTAATAACTACTTTCTCGATCAATGGAATTTCCAACAATTGAATAAACCCGCAATTCACAATCAGTTTTTAAAATGGGACTTGTCAAATCCTTATTTTGCCAATAGATTCGAATTATTTCAGGTTATTTGCAATTTTATCATTGGAATATGTGGATTACGTCAACTTAAACTCCGATCTAAAATGGAAACAAGATTAATTACTCTTTTACGGAAAACGATTTTCCAAGTAGAGTGTGATGAATATATTCACTTATTACCAATTATAAGCCAAACAATTCACACATTAGAATCGAAAAAAGTTAAATTGGAACTCTACTATGCAGTTAACAATTTGATTGATCGTCATTATCAATGTTGCATGGGTGACACTATTATGACGAACCATGAATTGAAATCTATAATTCAACATGGGTTGTTTGTTAAACATGATTCTAATCTAAGAAATTGTGCTCAAGAAATTGCAAAATCGTTATACTCCAGAAACCGAGCTACCTACAATTGGATGAGTGAAGTACACAACGGCGATGTTTACGTATCGGCTATCGCTAAACCCGATCTCTCAGATTCAAAGTT
>JAXQKE010000543.1:0-12546 GCA_037042355.1 Candida sp. Y128-05E
CAGCTGCGAAATTCTGACTCATGAAAATTGCGACCATAAAATACTGCTGGTGTTTTCTTGAACAAACTATAACTATATCTACATCTATAACTATAACTATATCTAACCATGGTCAAGAAGGTGTTACTAATCAATGGTCCTAACTTAAATTTGTTAGGTACTAGAGAACCTGAAAAATATGGTACTACTTCTTTAAAAGATATAGAACAAGCTGCTATTAATCAAGCTAGTAATAAGAATGATGGATCCAGTTTAGAGGTTTATCAGAATAACACAGAAGGGTTTATAATAGATAGAATACATCAAGCTAAGGTAGATGGTGTAGGGTTTATTATTATAAATGCTGGTGCTTATACTCATACGTCGGTTGGGATTAGAGATGCTTTGTTGGGGACTGCTATTCCTTTTATTGAGGTGCATATTACTAATGTTCATCAGAGAGAACCTTTTAGACATCATTCGTATTTGTCGGATAAGGCAATTGCGGTTATTGCGGGGTTGGGTGCGTATGGGTATACTAGTGCGATTGAATATGCATTGAACTACTAAGCACGAAGTGCTTAAAATATACAAGTACTTTGTACTTGTATATTATAAGACACAAAGTGTTGTATCATTGATACTAATTATACCTATTTTTCATACATTATGTTCTATAGATCATTTATGAAAACCATTTACCTATATTATAATAAATATCAAAAATATACACTAATACTATACTGACTATATATTTCTCTTCATACATTATGATTTATTACCTTCTATAAAAACCATTCACCTTTATCATGCTAAATATTACCAAGAAAAAATTATGGGTATGATAAGTTTTTTATTATTAACATTTATATTTAATTAAGGTTTAATATTTTATCATTGTAGGAAAAATTAATACTAGTAACAGAACAACTGAAACCACTATTATTATTACAAGTACCAAGTTTATATCTATTATTGATATATACATCTTTTTCAATATTATTCATATTGATCTATTTCTCGATATTAATTAACTATACCAATTTTTCAATATTTATATATTGAATATACATATCTCAAAATTATAGAAATTGATTACACCTATTTTTCATTTAACTATATATATCTTCCAATAACAGTCAGCCATTAATTTTTTGCTATTTAGAATGCATTATTATATACCCATTGAGTCAAAAAAGAACTTAATATAATTCATAGACTGAGCAAACAACCCAACTTCCATGGACTGATCACTCAACCATACAATCCATCTTCCATAGCATTACTCACTTCCTTATCACCATAAACACCCAACCAACTCACGGGTCTGGTCAAGTAAACATTGTCAATTTTCAAAATATGTAACAATTGCTGAGCTTGTACTTCAGCATCGTAGAAATTATCCCCCTCATAGATATAAGATACCAATACTTCAACTTGGGAATTTTTACACAATTCAGTAGTGAATTTAGAAAACCTAATCAAATCGTCTTGGTTAGTGGATAAATTCAAATTGGCTAATGATTTTGATAATATTTCTTCTGATTTCAATACATCAATTTTCTGAACATCATAATTCTTCAATAAACCAGCATCATTGGAATCCAAAAGATAAATATTGCTGAATTGACCTTTTACAATAAAAGGGTTGATGATTTCTTGTAAATAGTTTAACAAGAAATTAGTAATAATTGGAGCTCTCTGCTGAATCACAGTGATCTTATGTTGCAGACTATAATATACTTCAAGTGCTTGACTTATTCCTGGTGTGTCATCACCCAATTTGTGATCTTGTGGAGATATGAATGGATAAAGGTACTGGCAGTCCAAGTAACCTATTCTTTCAAAAGGTAAACTATGGATTAATAAATCAATTGTAAGTTGGGGTAAGTTACCAATTGATATGGATGGTATCACCAACGTAGAACCTGCAATATCTACCTCCTTAATCGACCTGAATGACATGGCTAGTATAAATTTGGTTTATCCTTTGCCGTTGAAATTTATTCGCATCCATATTGAATTTGTCTCTGGCTGCAAAATTCTTAACTTTGGCAAAAAGAAGAATATTGATTAAAATACATTAACCTGACAAACAGGGCCATGGATACAAGTATAGTTACTTAGATACTCATTATAATTGTATATACAACATAGATCTAATATACACATAAAAAAAAAAGGTATTTAATATAATGCATATACTTGACAAACAAAGACGTAAAGGGAGTCAATGGGTACAATTATTAGGTGGAACTACATCTTTAACACAACAGACAGGTATCAGAAGTCATGTAGTTGCAAATGATACATCAACTGTAGATTGTAGAAGGAACTAGTGTTAGCATCACAGGTAACGTCTTGATATTATAACACATGCCAAGATCATATTGTAAGATAGATGACACTTCCTTCAATTTGAGTTCCAATTGAACTTGGGGATATCAGATGTGGATCACGTATAGTCGAGGTCTTGGGTGTCAGTTGAATTTTGTTTACGTTACAACTAACATAATATCAATCAGAAATAATTAATCATGGGTAATAAGTTAATTCTGACATTTTTTCATATTCACTTACCAATTATTATCCAAATTACTATTCTTTACATCACCCTTTATCGGAGCACCCAAGATATTCAAGTTATTCAAGGGGAAGTTATAATTATTCTTAAAATCATTCAAATATAAGGATGATGATCCATAACTTTTGAGTAAATGGGAAGGATTCAAGGTGGCATTGTTTAGGGTGGGTAAATTTGTGGGAGATAAAGGTAATTTATTCTGAATGCTATTGAAACTGGGTAGTTGGTTATTCTGATTTTGAATGGTGTTTGTGTTTATATGGTAAGTGGGATTAGTCGTATCATCATCATTATTAATCAAATTATTGATTTGGATATTATTTGAGTTCGAATGGTACATGAGATTCCCATTTAGTCCAGGTAAGTGGATCAAGTTTTCAATAGATGTGTTTGCACCATCGTTATTAGCCGCATCTTGATCCTCATTCAACAACGGACTTAGGGGGATGGAACACCAGTTTATCACTTTTTCATTATTCTTCTGCAACTGTTGCATGAAATTATCGGAAAGGTACTTGGAGTTATTATTAATAAACTTCAACATTAAAGATTCAATCAAGTTCATTTTATCTTCATCATCGAATGACTTCTTATTCAAAATTTTGATATTGATGAGCGAATCCATTTGTTTAACTATCGATTCGATAGTTTTACTCTTAGAACTATACCTATTATTCACCTTATTTCGTGTAGGTTTTACATGTAAATTAGTAAAATCATGATTATGATTTTCATTAATCACCACCAAAGACCAGCTGTTGAATTTAATAGAATAATTAGCTCTAATTCTGAAAGTACATGGTAAATTCATCTGTTTGTGTTTGCATTTGAAGATTATTTTATTATTATCACTCCTCTCTATAGCTATCTTGAACCCTTTCTGTTTCAATAGTTTATGGTATAACCATGGTTTGATTTCGTTTTTTTCCTGGAAAGTCTTTGTTTCTAGTTGTAAGTCTGTTAGTCCGTGTCTATGTGAGTTGTTAGTCATATTGTCATTATATATTACAAGATATTGGAAATTAAACTAAAACGTTTAAATTATCCTGGTTAATTCTAAAACGCACCAGAATATTTCCATTGCAACTCCAACAGAAAACATTGAAAATTGACAATTGACCAGTTTTGCTCTTTAGTTGGTGTTGGGTGTATATATAAGAGACAGTGGTATAGGTGTTGGTAAGGTTTGTTTTCCTACGGTTTTTACCCAATTTTTACAATGTTTTCACGTCAATCTATGATTAAAAGTGATGGTATTACATATTCTACGTTGTTGAATAGTATAGAGAAGTTGGTATTTAAAGTCAAACGATTGGATTTGACCAATGGTCAGACTATGAGTGTCATTGACTGTTTAACTTGTTTGAAAAATTTAATTTATAATTTATCGCTACAATACCAGGATATTCCCCAGGATATATTGAATCAGGTTGAAATTGTTTTGATTAATATTCAAGAATTAGTTGAATCCAATGGTAAAGTTACCAATTCTGATTCAATACGACGAATCTCAAATATGAACTATTATGTTGACTCTCCACGAACTCGTGAATCAATTGCATCATATCTTACAACCCTGGATCATAGAATTTCCCAAGCTGGTTCTTTTACTATATCTCCCCAGAAAGTCACACATTCAAATCGTGATTTAGATAGTGAAAGCGAATTTGAAGACGATGAAGAAGAGATCTTTATGAATCGATATCAAAGAAATAGATGATCAAATAGAGAACCCCAAGCACTAGTCTGAGGGCTTGGGATCTTGGGGTCGATGCGCAAGATAAGCAGCATTGATCCTTGGCTCTTGTCAATGGATTCGAATCAATTAGTATTCATGATTGAATTTTCTGGTGGTCTCTTCAGTGAATTACTATTACCAGTCATCATGATGCATCATCAAAGCGAATGTTTAGTGAACGATATGGAATAAGGTTTATTGAACGGTGCTTTGGGTTGGTTTAAGACTCACAAATGGTTCATTCAAGCTATCCAACACTCCACAATTAATGATTTCAACAAAAAAAAAGTACACAATACATGGCTAGCGAGCAAGAGACGACCCCAGAACGAGATATGTTATGTTAAACCTCCTGTAAATAAGAATAAAAAACTTAAGTCAAATAGCCACTGATTCGCATTTTCAAAATATATATCAGAATGCAAGTCGTATCTTAGAAACGAAAGTTCAAGTTTTTTATATGGATAATGTTAAATCATCAATATAATCAATATAATAAATATAATATTTATTTTTATTATGACTTCATTAAGTATTTATAATATGATACCAAGTGTATTGGGAATATCAGTATAATATTGATGTGTTCATCATTAGATAACAACATGATAAATAGCATATACCCTGTAAATAGATATACATAGTATATCTATACTACACCAAACATTCAAGATTCCATCTTGAATGTTTCTTGAATCTTTTATCATAATAATTATATATTAATATATACAAGAGTCACCTAGCGGTGACCATCTATTCCAATGTAACTTTGGCACCCAATCCTTCTAAAGTAGCTTTAATTTTATCGGCGTCTTCTTTGGCGACATTATCTTTCAAAGTCTTTGGAGCGGCTTCTACGAATTTCTTAGATTCAACTAAAGAAAGACCTAATAAAGATTTAACTTCTTTGATAATCTTTGGTTTAGATTTGGCATCGAATGATTCTAATTTGATGGAGAATATAGTTTGTTCTTCAACAACTTCTTTAACTTCTTCAACGACTGGAGCAGCTTGTGCGACAGGAGCAGGACCACTAGGTAAAGAAATATCTGGGATATTCAATTTATCTTTCAATTCTGCAACCAAAGAACTAGTTTCTAATAAGGTTAATTTAGAAATTTGATCAACTATTTGGGTGATTTTAGGATCAACAGGGGAAGCAACTGTAGTGTTATATCTAACAGCAGGTACAATCCTTCTTAAAGTGGTTCTAGCAATAGTTCTGGCCAACATGGTGAATGGTTCTGTTACTAGTACTACCAATTGAAAAATTTTTGTATAGAATGAAAGCGTTTGATTTTTTTTGTCGTGCTCATGTAAAAAGTTTAGTTTGGTGAAAAATCAAAAAGAGTTAAAACAAACCATATAAACTAAAGAAACAACTAAACAACTAAACAACATGGCATCTTTCCGATTCTGTGCTGAATGCAATAATATGTTATATCCTAAAGAAGATAAGAACGATCAGAGATTATTATATTCTTGTAGAAATTGTGGTTATACTGAATTAGCAGAAAATCCTAAAGTTTATAGACATGAATTGATTACAAATATTGGGGAGACTGCTGGGGTTGTACAAGATATTGGTAATGATCCTACTTTACCAAGATCTAATAAAGAATGTCCTAAATGTGGCAATAGAGAAGCAGTGTTTTTTCAATCGCAACAGAAAAGGAAGGATACAAGTATGATTTTGTTTTATGTTTGTTTGAATTGTAAGCATACATTTCAGGCATAAACATAACACCATAATAACAACTTCGTTGTTATTATGTTGATATTATTTTAATATTGTTACAACAACTCCGTTGTTGTACAACGGAGTTGTAATTGTATTATAGTTCACTTCATGTATAATAGTTCATAGAAAAAAAAATTAATAGATATTATTAGAAATTAGAAACTTCATGAAGTGAAGGAAAACTTTACGAAGTGAAGGAAAACTACGAAGTGAAGTTTTTGTAGTTGTTTGATATAATCGTTTTTAGGTTTTTTATTTTGTATATATTTAAAGTCCACAAAGAATACTGTTACTTAAGATAAGATAAAATTAAACAAATTAGATATAATTTAGAATAAAAGTTTTATTCTCTTATAACAATTCAATTGATTTAAACACTTTTATATATTTATAAAAAAATGTCTTTTTAAACCATCAGTAAAAATTGTATAACTATCATGTGTAGAAATAATATATTTAGCTTTATTAACAGTTTTAATAATTTCAAGTTTTAGGATAGTTTTATTTTTCCTATAAAAGGGTCTTCCCCATAGACTGTTAAATATTATTATTATCATATATAGTATTTATTTAAACTTCATGAAATGAAGTTTGCGACTTTTGTTATTGTTTGATATTGTGGTTTATCTTTTTACATTTGGTTAATCTTTATATTGATTGGTTGATCTTTTTACATTTGGTTAATTTTTATATTGATTAGTTGATCTTTTTCGTTCTTATCTTGTTGTGTATTTTTCCATTTTTGTGGTAGTACGAAACCATTAAAGACATTTCATTGATCAAGCGCTAAAGTTAGGGTGAAGGCGATCATATACTGTTGTAATTTTCGTTTTTCTAAAGTCATCACTCTACGTATGGGTCTTCCCGCTGGGCAGGCCAACCGTCTTCAGGGCAATAGTTCATAAATCATATTTATATTATCTATACATAAGGTTATGTACTAATGAAGTTTTTTATATCCAACATAGTTGTTTTATTCTGGTGATAGTTAATCTTGTTAATCTTTTTTTGGTTAGTCTTTTTTTAAAATTCAACAAAGAATTCTGCGTAAGGGTCTTCGCCACTGGAACCATAGGCCAATTGTTCTTCAGGGTAGTGGTCGAACAAACTCGAGTCACCCACACCAGCGGTGATGGGTGGTTCGTAGGGAGTTTCTATATCCTTGGTCAACAATTTTTCCCAAACGACTTCGGCAAACCAAGGGTGGTTACGAATATCAGCAGGACCATTGGACAAATTCCCTAACCTTCTAGTCAAATCAGCAGTGATTAATTGTTTTAACAAATCAATAACCTCAGCACACATGATTGACGGGAAATGGACTTTCCCAGATAAAATCTTTTCGTAAGTCTTCATGGGAGTGGAATCATAAAATGGAGTATACCCTGCCAACATTTCAAAGATTAAAACCCCTAAGGACCACCAATCGACTGATTTATTATACGGTTTGGTAGTAATCACTTCGGGAGCAATATAATCGGGAGTACCACATAATGTCCATGTGACTGTTGATACTTCTTTGGCAAACCCAAAATCGGTGATTTTGATATGACCATTTCTATCCAATAAGATATTTTCTGGCTTCAAGTCACGATAAATGATATTATGGGAATGTAAATATTCTAACGCTAAAGTGACTTCGGCAGCATAAAACTTGGCGACGGGATTAGGAAATCTTTGCGACTTTCTTAAAAGCGAGAACAATTCCCCACCTTCTATATAATCCATCACCATAAACAAGTTTTTGGAGTCTTGGAAAGTACCCCACATTCTAATTAAAAACGGGTGTTCGACCAACTTCAACATTCTCCGTTCATCATTGGTATGTTCGACTTGTTTCATTTTCACTACTTGTTGTTTCTTCAACACTTTTATAGCATAGTATCTTCCATTATGGATCGATCTAACTAAATGGACTCTTCCAAAAGATCCTGTACCTAAGGTACGCATGATATGGAAATCAGTTAACGAGTACTTCCCTTTGGAAGTGGTTGATCGTTGAGGTAACAAACTCGATTGCAAATCGGGGGTTGCTTCGTAATTGAAATCCATTGTTGATTCTTTAGATAAAGGCAGCGTTGTATTTAAATCAGGATGACTATTGGGGATTTGTATAGGAATAGACTTGGGATTATCTAATTCACGTTTAGCTGGTTGAACTTGTTTCGATTCTACTTTAGTGACTGAATCGGAATTAACTGGTGATTGAGATTGTGACTTGGGAGTATCTAATTGATCGTTAGTTTCAGGTTCTTTTTCTGGTACTTGTGGTACTTTTTCTTCTAAATTTTCTTGGATCGATTTATTAGTAATCGATTCTTTGTTGGAAATACTAGTAATTGAAGGGGAGTTGACTTGTACTGAGTTATCAATTTCTGTGTCTTTCTTATTCTTTTTGTAAAACAGTTTAGATAAATGGAGTTTTTTCAATAAATTAGGCATGTATATTATTAAAAAAACTTCAATTCTGTTTTTTAAAAATGGATTGAGTAGATAGGTAGGTAATTAAGTGTTACTAGATACAAGCCATCAATACAATTCCAGAAAGTAGTTGAAATGATTTAATGGTTGTTGGATTATCTTCCTCCCTTGATTGTGCGGGTAGTGCAAATGACAAATTGTGGAATTATGGAATTATGGAATTAGCAACCAAGAAGAAAGGAAAGGATGGAGAAACAACATGAAAAGTAGTACTAGACATTGATATATAACTACCTTTGTTATATCCAATAACTTTTACTTTTACCTTATTTCCATTTTTTTTTATTCACGTTCACCCTAGATTTCAAGTTATTTTTTTCATGTTATAAATACCCTTCTCTATTGCTTCATCTTTATTTGGATTGATGATTTAGTTGTTCATCTAAAGCAATGGTAATGCAAAAATCAAGTTTCATATACCGTGTCTGAAATCAATATGTAGTTGGGATGATGGCATGTAAATTAATGAGCTGTTTGTGGTTGGATAATTGGTAGGAAGTAGATCTTTACAAATATGAGGGTAATTGTTATTAAAGTAAACATTGCCATTTGGAGAGTTTCTAATAACAATTTAACCTCATAATAGGTATCATGTATCTCTCCTCGCCAATCGGATATAATTAATCCATATCTAGAACTATCGATATATATTTGGCTATTTTAACCAATTTGGCAACCATGGAAAAATAACCCAAACAAAGTGATTAAGATTAACCCTCATTTAATATGGTTTATCTATATTTAGTACAAGTGGTAGATACTACAAGTAAAGACCACACCCCTTTTAATGTGGTGTATATAAATTCAGTACCATACGATAAATACAAACCCTAACATGTCTAATGATAAATACCAATAAATGGGACTTTATGGTACCCTAGTGGTATTATACGTTACGTGGTACCATATGATATATATATATATACGTCTAACTCTATGGTTCAATTATATCGTTTACAATTACCCTTTGGAAATGAATTAACTATAGTGCTGCGTATTCCAAAAGTTAACTTAATCAAACTCATCTACAACTTCCCATACAAACCCCCCACATGACTCCTTTTTATAGTTTTTCCCACCAATGATCGTATCTTCTAGGCTTAATCAAAGTTGAATCATCATTATCATATTTAGTACTTGATGACTCTCCCTTACCTTTATTGTAAATCTACAAACAAACTAGTTGTTAATAACCCCACCCAATAGCTATATTTTTTGTTTCCCCTATCTCGCTTCGGTCATAATCTCCATATGGGACCAAGCTTATTGCTACTTTTTCGGGTTTGGGTGACTATATGCCGCTCGCTTAAAATGGGTGTAAACAAGTCATCACGGTTAAACAAGGGCATGACGAAAAAAAAAGTAATTGTGGGGAGTTGAAGTCCGGATAAAATTTATAAAGTAAACCCAAGCGAGTTAACCTAGAAGTTGATGGGTTAGATTATGTTTGATACACTATTAGTAGAGATACCTAATCAATTAGTATTATTGATTATTTATCTCCCTTGGATTGCTTATCATCACCCAGATAACGGTTGGATTGTAATGGAATTGAGTCACATGACCCTCGCAATCGGATAACGTTTTTTTTCTAATGGAAATCTACTGCGACAGGTCGCTAGAGATATCGCAGAAAAAAACGATTCTTGGAGAAACTGTCGCTTGGATTTCCCTTGCCGGTAAGATGAGGTTGCACTATATAAACTAAGCAATATCTTTAACAATTTTTGTAGTAAGTAAACAAATGTTGAAATCTAGAGTTGGAGTGAATGCTTTGCGCTTGACTATGAAACCTTTGGTCTCATCCAAGGTTATGCCAGTGTCAACAAACCGCCACTTCTTTCAATCATTCAAAAATAGAAATACTCTCGATGTTAATGTACCTATAATCAAAAACAAAGTCAGTCCTACTGGAACCGAACATTTAAATGACTTGAAACTTAGCGAATTATTTAGTTATTTATGTATTGGTTTGACTACTTATAATGCTACCACTTTGAAATTGGCCATTAAATTATTCCCCTACGTTCCTTTATGGATGATCAAACAGTTGATTTATAATATCTACTGTGGTGGTTCCAATATTGAAGAAGTTAAACAAACAGGTGCCCGTTTGGTCGAACGTGGAATCAACAATATGATGATTTCCTTAACCATTGAAGCTACTGAAGGTAACAAAAATATCGATCCTCAATTTATCTGCGATCAAACAATCCAATCGATCGAAAAAATATTAATCCCCCATACCGTTGCCAATTTAACTGCGGATAACTTGAACAAAATCCCTCCTGGTTATGTCGCATTAAAACCTACCGGGTTTGCTGCTAATGCTTCCGAAGTCTTGAAAAATTACGACACTACACACGCCCAAGAATTTGAAGTCTTGGTTGATAAAGTCTCCGAAATTTGCCGCAGTATTTATGATGCCAACGTTGATTTGGCTGCGAAATACCC
This sequence comes from Candida sp. Y128-05E, assembly GCA_037042355.1. Taxonomy (NCBI): domain Eukaryota; kingdom Fungi; phylum Ascomycota; class Pichiomycetes; order Serinales; family Debaryomycetaceae; genus Candida; species Candida sp. Y128-05E. The sequence goes on from JAXQKE010000543.1 coordinate 10,978, forward strand.
CGAAAGAATTGCCCCCTTTGTTGTAGGTGTCATTGATGCCGAAAAGTTTGACTTGCAACCTGGTGTTTACGAATTACAAAGAAGATTATACCAGAAATTTAACCCTGTTGATAAACCAGTCAGTATTGTCGGTACTTTACAAATGTACCTTTCAAACTCCTCCGAAATGTTATCTGTTGAAGAAAAATTGGCCCAAGAAAATAATTACAAATTGGGTTTGAAATTGGTTAGAGGTGCTTATATTCACTCGGAAAAGAATAGAAAAGTTATCTTGCCTACTAAAGAATCCACCGATTCTAATTACAACGAGTCAATCACTTACTGTATCGATCAAGTCTTGAACAATAAAACTGTTTCCCATTTAGTGGTTGCTTCTCATAATTCCGCCAGTTTGAATTTAACCAGTCAAAAATTATTGGGTGTTGAAAACCCTAATGTTGTTTTAGGTCAATTGTTAGGTATGGCCGATAATATCACCCACAATTTAATTAAAAACTATAAAGTTGATAATGTTATCAAATACGTTCCTTGGGGCCCTCCATTGGAAACTAAAGATTACTTGTTGAGAAGATTGGAGGAAAATGGTGATGCCGTAAGAGCTGATAACGGTTTACCTTTGGTTAAAGCGGTTTTGAGTGTGGCATGGAATAGATTATTCAAATAAGTTGGCGCAGCCAAATTTAAACAATGATGAAACATTTGCCTTACGTTGGCCCTGCCAACGTTCAAACGATAATGAAATATTATAGTCACCCTATAATATGAATGATGATCATGAAGTTCGTAGAACTATTATTAGATATGTTTATAGAGTCTAATATAAATTGCATAGAAAGAAAAGAAGGACTGTAGAGATGTGTTGGATAAACAAGCACACCATTCAACGATTTCAACTGATTATACTGGGGTCAAATAGACAGGAATACATAGATGGTGGTTCCACCATGGTGGCTTTCTCTTGCTTCTACCAATATTGGGATAGTAAGCGATTGCGAAAAATTTCTTGATCCACACCACGGCATGGCACAAATCATTACACAACCTCCTTAGTGAATACTTGCCTTATTGGTGGACGACTTGTGTTGCTTTAGCAAGACTATCTCTTGTGTGATATATTACATATACAGTTAAATAAATATTTACATTTGCTTGAATGTTTCAATTGTGATATTTGTTTGTTTAACATAACTGGTTATTCAATCTTGGTTTCGAATTGAATCTTTTATTTACACCACCTGATAATGAATTTTCACCTTGTGGACTTGATCAAACTAAACCCTTGCTTCTCAAAACGTCTGTGATTGAAAAGAAAATGATATTCAATTTTTGGATCAATATTCAATCAATAAATTAAAATACTGGTTTCTGGCTATTTTTCCTCGACTGGAACTCTTTGGGGTGGCCAAATATAACTACTAATGACACATTGAACTACCCATTCCCAATTGATTAATCCTACTGTTTGTTCTTGTACCTGTAATAGTCTTTGTTTGACCTTATTACGCTGGGTATTAGTGGTATTGCTTCTTGTCTTCCGCTGACTTTTACCCTGATCCAGTAATCGGGTCA
>JAXQKE010000544.1:0-12524 GCA_037042355.1 Candida sp. Y128-05E
TGTATTATTATTTTTGTATATTATGTATTAATCTATATTAATTTATATTAATCTTGTAATAACCTTGTACTAACCTTGGGATGAGTGGATAGCCATCTTGGACTTTGCTTGCCACCTCTCTGAAGAAACTTATGAAGACTAAGAAATAAATCAGCATCATTTTCATCAAGAATTGTGTAACTGATACCTGACTTCCCGGCTCTACCAGTTCTACCAATACGATGAATATATTCATCGAATTTGCTAACCATATGATAATTTATTACCAACGAAACATTAGGAACATCGATACCTCTGGCGGCAATATCAGTGGCAATCAAAATATTTGCTTTATGGGATCGGAACTCTTCAATCGCTTGTTCCCTGGCATCTTGGGATTTTGAACCATGAATTACAACATTTTGTTTCATTCCATGATTATTTAATTCATACGATAACAAGTCACATACTTTTCTATACCCGACAAAGATTATAATGGAATAATCTCGTGGGAAATATCGAATATGATCTTTAATGATTCGGATTAATAATCCCATACGTTGTGGGTCAAGAGTGTCATGATTTGTTTCATTAGATTTGATGTACTCAAAGTTTTGATCAATGTTTTCGATCGCTTCGCCAGTATTACCTATAGTCAAGTAACCAGGTTGTATTAAATAATTTTTAGTGATTTTTTCGATTGGGGGAGTAATAGTGGCAGTAAACATGAGGGTGATTCTCTTGTTTATATAAAAGATTCTCGAGTCAATAGTATCATTTAGTTTTTGGTTACTGGGTAAATGGGATATAATTGATTGAACTGATTTTTCAAACCCCATATCAATCATTTTATCGGCTTCATCCATGATAAAATAGAAACATTTATCTAAAGCAATAATGTTTTTCTCTAACGAATCGACTAAACGACCTGGTGTAGCTACGACAATGTGGACACCATTTTGCACGGCATGGATATTCTTTTCATAAGTGTGGCCACCAATAATGCTTACAACATTGAGATTGAATTGTTTACAGAATATTAAAGCTTGCTTCTCGATTTGTAAAGCCAATTCTCTCGTTGGTGCAAGAATCAACCCTAAAGGTTTATTGTAATTCTCTTGAACATGCTGATGTTGCATATAGTTATCTTCTATGGATAAAATATAGGATAATAATGGAATCAAGAACGCTAACGTTTTACCGGAACCAGTTTCTGCGATACCTACAACATCACGATGTTTCAAAGCTAATGGGATTGTAGCTCTTTGAATTGGGGTTGGTTCTGGAAACTTATCGATAACACTTTGAAGTAATTTATCTGGAATCTTCGTAGCTTCCAGCCATGATCGTAACGGATTATCAATGTCTGTACCTTTCGAAGCTATTTGATAATCCTCTTTGAAAATACGCCAATCACGCAGTGTCATGTCTATCAATTCCTTTTCAGACCAATGCTTTTCATTCTTGATTTCCAAATCATTATCTTGAACACTACTGTTGAAATCGATTAATGGTTGAAATCCGTTTGTGGTGTCTTCCTCTGGGTCCCAATCATATTTGAATTTCTTCTTAGGACGAAGGTCCACTATTTCTTCCTTGGGCTTGACAATATCTGACTGACGGGACTTTATTTTAATATTGTTCGTCCTCTTCACCTCTAATTTCTCGGGTTTTTTGGTATTTCTTTCCTTTTTTGAAATAAATTTCGGTCTAGCTACCAAATCTCCATTCAAATTACTCTTCTTAGCCAAATCTTCCAACGATATAGGACGTCTGCTCATCTCTACAGAAGATGCAAAAAACTTAGACGCTTATCCACCGTATTTTCAATTGCAACATTTCCTATACAGGAGATTTACCATCTTGCAAACTCTACAAATATTTAAAGAAAGATTGTCTGTATTACTAACTAAGGACATGTCTCTGTGTCTCACCAGACGATTGAAGTCTCTGGTTTAATTTTATAAATATATAAATTGAAAAAAAAAGGTTGAATTAAAATGAACAAAAATCAGTTTTCTAATGAAACTTAAAATAAAAAAAGGAAGACCCATCTATAATTTTTCACTCCTTAAACGTTTCTATAAGATAAAAATAAATCAAATAAAAGCTAATATATTATATAATTTATCAAAAATTATTATAATAATTAGTCGATCAATGATCAGAATCGAAGTTATACAAAAATGATAATGATAGTGTTGATAAAGGTGTAGTCAATTTAACGCCGCGTCCGCGTAGCAGCATTGATTGTAATCGTAATCGTTTTAGTGTAGTTGTAGTGAATTGTAGTTGTTTGGTATAAATAAAATTTTGGAATTGTCGTTAATGTAAGCATAAAAAAGGCAATATTGTCACTTGATATTTTGGATTATGATGTACCTGGGTTAATACTAAGTAACATTCAATCAATTGTCGATGTAAGCAGTAAAATCGGGACAATTCTGTGACTTTGAAACCCCACCGTGCAAGTTTTGAAACAAAATCCAATTACATTCGTTTTTGTAAATTCTTTAAACCTCATTAATAATATAAGATCAAATCATGGCAGCAAAGATACCATCAAGATAAGTAGGCTCAAAAGAAAAGTCGCTAGAATAGTTTCGTCAAGAAACTTCACCAGTAATTTGTCGATACTTTCTCTTGCTTGACACCTATTGGTAATTTTGTTTGAACAAGCCATCACCAAAGGGATTGAATGATGATTGGAAAAGTTCCTGTGGGCCGGGACCATTCATTTGGATATGTCCGCCGTCATTGAATCCGTAAAAGTGGCCCTGGATTTCCAATTCCAAGTCGGTCAACAAGTTTAATAAGTTTATTGAATGGAAGTAGTTTGGTTTCGATAAGTTGTCAAACTCATTGATTGAGAAGTTGACAATCTGGTCGTTTGATAGTTCGTACTCGTCAGGGATGGAAGGAGCAACAATGGCAACAGAGCTACCAGTGGTGGCACTACCAGCGCTAGCTGGATTGCCACCCCCAACGCTAACACTAGCACTAGTTGGACCAACACTTCCACTGCTACTTACCGAGGCGCGCCTGGCCGAGTTTGCAGCGTTAGTAGCGCTAGCAGCGCTAGCAACACCAGCTGGTGCTGATGTTGCTGAAGTTGTATACAACCCCGGCTGGTCCCATGGCAAAACCGCACACAACCAAATCCTGGTTTTATAAATCTTGAACAATTCCTTGATTAACAATCTAAAATCAATCCTCTTAAACCCGGCGAAATAATAAAAGATCAACTTCTTGAAATCGGACTGATACTCGACATTAATCAACGACAAATCCGATTGTAGGTTCAATTCTTTAATCTTGTTAAAACAGGTGATGAATGCCTTTTTTTCCTCTAAGAATTTCCCCAGAATCTTGTGGACTTCCTTGGGAGTGGCGAAACGTAATACTTGTTTTGTAGGTAAGGTGATAATAAACTCGTTATCTTCATTAGAATGGGAGTTGATGATTTGCGACGCGTTCAATTGGGTCAGGTGGGTGCCAGTAGACCCACCAATGGTCAAACTCTTCAAGTGTTCAAACTTCTTTAAAAAATTAAACAAAATGGCAAAGTTCAAATTGATTAATGGTTCAACAATCATGACCAAGTCTTTGCCTCGGTCACCATCTACTATAACCAAATCATTCTTTTGTAAGTAAATATTCGAATTGTTGGGATAACTTAGCAAATCAAACTTCCCATTCTTGTTAATCACCAAACACAAAATCTTATGATTGAAAGTAAGATTGTTTAAATTTTTAATAAAAGTGATTAACTTGATGATTTGTGGTTGCAGTAATAGAAAATTGAGTTTGGCAATGATATTGAAAGTGATGTTTAAATCTTGGAAATAGTTTACTGTTTTCATGTATAAGTTTTTCAAATCAGGAGAAGCAATGATGTATTGATCTTTTAAAATTAAACCATTTTCCAACTTGATGAATTGGTTTTGGTAATTTGAAAATTGGTAAGAAGGAGCAGTCGAAGGGGACTCATACTGCTCATACTGAGGAGTACTCTTACGATCGAGACGATCGTCAAATTGGCTTGCTCTTCGATCAAGCCCAATTTGACCAACTTGTCTAAACTCACTGGGTCTCCTCTCCTGAATTGAGTTCAACTGCAAATTAACATTATCCCTCGGTTTAAACTCGGCAGCGTAACTGGGTCTTCTCGAGGTGATTGTGTTCAAGCCACCTTGTAATTCTACAGGTAAGTTGAACAGATTGAAACTTCGTTTTTTATCGTCTTGCCAATAATTTTTTTGTAAATTCAAATGCAGCAAATCATTGGCTATATCATTAACATCGTTCTGATTAGATCCCTGATTTAAGAAGTCAGGATAATTGAAGTTCATGATTAAAGAAGAAATATCATTCAATATTTTTAATTTTTAATAGTGGGGAAAAAATGAGCAAACAAAAATCACCAGAAGTGAAAACCAAAAAAAAAAAATTAACGAAAAGAAAAGAAAGGATTAAAGAAAAGGAGAGATTAAGAGGGATAGGAGTTTTAGTAGAATTAGCAATGCAATTGGATAAAGAAGTTAATGAACAAAAAAGAATAAAAAAAAATGAAAAAAATAACAAACCCAACTAGTAAAACATTACAACTGACAAGCTAACTAACACAAATTAGTAAAACAAACGAGTAAAATAAACTAACTAACAGGTAATTTCAATAGCATATATAATAGAAAACCAACCAACTTCTTATAAATACCAAAAACACTAGCATTTCTCAATCACACCTCAATCTCCTATTTCCCACATTTCGCAATCAATACTAGATAAATATAACCTTAACTATGCTAACTTATATATATATATATATAAAGAACCATAAACAACTTATATCCATTATATTCCGTATCATATACAACTAAGAAACAAAACGTAAATCATACCAGTTTTTCATTGTCAATAAGGTTTAACAGGTGTCAAATCAAGGGAAAATATGACATATTTCCGAAACGAGGATAAACATTCATATGTCGATTAATTAGGAAGGTGTAGGTAAGTGGAGATTATGTTTTAGTTTACATTAGATGTGGTCTTTTCAATAATAATTATTTAGTATTCTCGTCATGATATGTATAGTAATTTATCTTGTTCCACTGCTTAATCAATTTCATTGATTGTAAATTTACCGGTAAAACCATTTATACAATATACCAAGTTGATAGAAATATTTCTTGACACTAGTGCCAGGTCTTGTGAATACCTAACCTTGTAGAATTGTCCACTACCCTTTTAGTCAAGAGTTCGCTTTTGAATAATCTCTACCATTAGTTTCCCTATGTATATCACCGACTAATAGCTTTGCCTCCAAATATATTCAATAAGCTGTCACAATTACCAGCGCTCAATACCACTAATATACATTAATATTCATTAGTTATAATCATATTTTATTAAAAAACATCATATCATAAACAATCATAAACAATCATATATATATACTACAAAAACCCCAGCTAAACCTCCAAACTTCTAACTAAACTCCAGTTAACTAACATCACTTTACAAAAGAATGGACTACTGTCTCCATTCTATTTCCTATACCCGGTTCCTGCTTTAGGGGGGTACTTGGAATCGTCGTCGTCTTCAAAAGATGTACATTTACACCAGTCTTCTCGGGGAGTAGTGTCCATCACCAGTGCTATATGTTGTCCACACCCCGTCCATGACTTATGTTGGCATATCCCGCAAATCTCAGGCTTACACATGATATTGACAGTAAAAATTACTTATAATTGGATAATTTCCCTGGCCGACTTGGTCATTGATTATTTATTAAGGAGGTGAAATTTAATGGGTGTGTATGTAGTTAACAGTCACTGGGTTTAAGCAGTACCATGGAACCAATTGAGGAGTTACAACCCTTGGATGTCGTGTCAATGGGTTTGAAGAGGTGTAGTTATTGACAATAGTTTAGTTATTTGTAGCTGTACCATTGGAAATTACTAGTGGTAATTTGTGAGATGTAGTCAAGAGAATGGAGGAATTGACATGATAGGAGACAACTTACTAACCATGGTGTATTATCAGTTTATATATAGCCCCGTTAAAATCAGATCATACGGCTTGTCTCCATTGTTTTACACAAAGTTAACCCCACCTTTTCAGTAAAATCAATAGTTTTACTGATTTCACCAGCAGTTAGGGATTTACACTTGTAAGGATAGACAATATAAATCTCGGTCGATGAATTTATACGAAGTTAAACTTCGGGACCTTAACCTCAATCTTGTAATATTCTGTATTAAGAATCACCTCGCAAATTTAGCAATGGGTATGATTAAATTACACGAATAACCAGACACAAACTATCCCGCCCTACTATCAGCAAGATTTATCAGCTATTTTGCGCTGTGGTTCGATTTCTCATGACGAATCATATAGCTCCAGATAATCTACACTTATATTTTTGTGCTCTAACTAATCGGCTCCTGGTAGTTAAGATTGTACCAAAAGTCACGTCTGTCGGGGAGTTGGAATTCTAAGTGGCACCATCTTAAATGGATTATTGATTAAGAATCTCAATTTACAACTAAAATCGCCACCTTGATATACCATACTCTTCTATCCATCTACATTTATTTATTTCCCGTTATATGTATTATTCGATACATATACTATACAATTACATGTAATAATTAATCAAATTAAATCAGATTAACGATTAAGCTATTTTATAAATACAATTTATACCATTCTCGTTCAACAATACCCACCAGTTTGTTCTCTATGAGCTTCAATGGTATCTCCATCTTCCAATTCTAAGTCATCTGGAGTGTTATCAGGACCAACACGGGTACCGTCAATCAAAAATCTTAAACTTTCCATATTTTTACCTTGTCTTTTGCAAAACGCCTCCATTAATCTCTTCATTGGGGTTGATCTTTTGATTTTGAAGAAAATTTCAGCTGAACCGTCACTCACTTTCAAGTTGATATGAGTGTTATCTGGCTTTTCTTCTTTAGGTTGTTCTGTATCAGACATTGCTATTATGTATTGCTGTTGTTTCTACAAGAGTGGTTCTTTCCATTTGTTGTTGAATGGCGATTCCAATCGACAGGAAAATTGGTAAGGGCACGATGTTCATATCGGGTAATATGGTTGCAAATGATTAAATGGTAAGGTTATTTGGTCTCTACAGTTATAAATAGATGACCAGGTGGGTAATGACATAGAATGCACTATTCAGAGTCATCTGAGGTTTCTTCTTTGTTTCAATTATTTTTTTTGCGATCAAACAAGTTTGAAACACGATTGGATTTTACTTGGTTATTTAACAAGTTAACGTTGGGGAAAGATGGTTTCTTCAAATTTTACATCATGCCTCGTCATTATCTTACCCTCACTGAACGACTAAGTCAGGTTTACCTCAATTACTATACAATATTCTTGATAATTGTTATATTCAAATTATACTTATTCAAAACAGTGACAATAAGTCAATTGAAAACTTTATCCGATTTTAATTTATGTGATGACGATGATGATAATAGTTATGAAGAATTCTCCAACTTCATTAACCAACAAATAAATAAATCAGTCAATGCTTTGCAAAATACCCACTTATACTTTATTCAATTACTAATTGTTTGTATCAAAAATATGATTTTGTTCTACATTGAGTTGTTTTTGGGTACTTATACTTGTTTATTAAATGCTGTAATTGGTGCTACCGCCACGTTTGCTGTTGATGCTTCTGAAGCAGTCATTATTGGAGTCAATGAAACCGTGGTTGCTGTAGCTAGTGACATTGAACTGGGATTATCCGGTTTATCCAGTGTTATTAACCAATTAATCTCGGGTGTCAGTGCCATTGAAAACTTCTTCACTGGAAACGCCAATAATGGATCAGAATATACCGACCAAATTGATTTATCCATCGATGCCTTGAAAAATATCCAAATTCCTAGCTCTGTATTGACTGATATTGAAGCTTTCAAAGAGGATACACTCCCCGATTTCACCAACTTGGAAAACCTGACTCAATCATTAATCACTTTGCCATTTCAATACATACAAGATGAATTAAATGATTCAATTTTGAAAAGTAAAAGTACCATAAATAATGATTCAATGACAATCTTGAAAGTTAATAATCCCTTTTGTGAAAATTCAAGCCAGTTTAATGAAATGACTGATACTTTAGTTAAAAGTGTCGAACTGGCTGCAAAAATTCTCATTATTGTGTTAATTGTGTTTGCGGTTGCATCGATGGTTCCCATTGCTTTGGAACAATGGAATAAAGATAGACACCGTAATCGATTGATGTATGATTTGAATGCTTCCGGTATGAGATCACCAACTTCTATAAATAATATAATCGTTCGAAATGATAATAAAATACTTTATTATCTTCATAAATGGGGGATTATTAAAACTCATCAAGGACTATGGTTAATTTCATACGTTACAACCCCATTGGCAACGTTTGTCTTGCTAATGGGATTGGGTGGGCTAGTTGTTGTTGGTTTCCAATACCTCATTCTAAAGAAATTAGAAGATTTATCGGAAACTGTATCTACTTCAGTAGTAGATCTTACACTTGTACCAGTTGATTTGAAGCAAGCTACTATTGATTATATTACCGAGACAAATGAAAATCTAACAAACCATACAGAAGAGTTGAATACTGAATTGTTTGGTAATATCAAATATATATCTCTGGCGATTAATTCAACTTTAGACGACTTTTGGACCAATCTTAATGGTACTATTAATGATATTTTTGGTAACACAGTATTTTCTGGTCCTATAAATACTGTGGTATATTGTACAATTGGAAGAAAAATCATCAAGTTTGAAGAAGGATTAACTTGGATTAATGAGAACTTGTCAATTACAATACCGACACTAAATGAAACTGATTTCGCTGATATTGATAAATTTTTAAAGAAGAGTCAATCAAATTTCACATCATATATTGAACGTGGTATACAAAATCTTATAGATTTACAAAAGCAAGCTTTGCAATTGGAATTGATCATAAGTTCAATCTTTATTGGGCTTTGGCTTTTACAATTCCTTGTTGGTATAATTATTTTACTCATAAGACATTATATATTCCGTGATCGAGACTATAGTGAAAAATCAATGATTATTGAGAATGTTGAACTGGGACTGTCAGAACCACCAAAATACATTAGTACTGAGCAAATTAGTAACCCGGTACCACTAACGACAAAACAACGGTTACAGTATGGCTATACACTATCAAATCCATTGGAAGTGTATATCAAACGGAACAGTAGTAAGGCGTACGATCTATAATTACACTTGTTTCAAAAAATTAATTAATTAGCATTATATATTCATATCTATTTTTTAATTGGGGCGGGTTTTTTCCAATAATACTGCTTGTGGGTTCTTCTGCAAGCTCTAATACCACCGGTCCCTTTAATTTGTTCTACCAATTTAATTCGTTTATCATCAAAATCCTTTTCTGGTAAGTAGTAATATTCTTCTTGTAAAGGTTTACCAGCTGCATCTTTCCCTTTTCTATAAATGATACCAATACATGGTGTATTGTGCAACAAGACTCTGATTTGTTTTAACGACAATTTGCTCGTTATAGCCGAAATATTTTTCAAAGTTAAAGCTGGAGTTGACGATAATCTTGAAAATGCTAAGTGATTGATTAAGATATTGGAAATTTCATCGATATTGGAAACATCTGCAAGGACTGATTCTGGATCGCTTGAAGCAATTGCAGAAGTATCCTCAGAGTCTTCGCTCGTTGTCATACTATCATCTGTAGTGGTAGAAATAGAATCGGATACATCAAGTTTCTTTTTCTTTTTCTGAGGGGGTTCTTCTGAAGATGCTTTTCTTTTGGGGACAATATTATCGAAAACATTCGATTTGTCCAGTAAAACTTTATTGGAAACTTTTTGTGGGGAATTAGGAATAGATTTCGAAGAATCTTTGAATATTTTAAATGATACTTTTTTCTGACTTGGAGTAGAATTATTGATTTGGTTGATTTGGTTTAAATTGGTGGTTTCTTTGATTGGGGTTTGAGGGGTGGTAATTTTGTGAGTTAAGGGGGTAATCAAACTGGGTAATTCATCATCGGTCAATTCTTCATCTAAATCGAGGGGATTTAACAAGATCAAACTCGAATGGATTTCCAAAAGAATATTATTGAATCTAGGTAAAGTGATTGATTCGTTTCTGTTGATGGTAAAGCCAGTATAATTATTGGCCAATCTAATAGTTCTTGATGTCGTGTTATTCAATTGCAAAGGCACTGATGATTTTTCTATTTGGAAATGATTTTCTTGGCCAGTTTCGTATATTTTACAATTTTCAGGTAATGTTATACTAACACCGTTATACCCCAAACATTTAATCATCATTTTTTCGGGTTGTGTTTGAATATATAAATGTTTTCTTGAAATAAGTTTATTCTTCGAATCCAAAAAGTAATCACAAGACTTTGAAGAACGCCCAATAATGATTTCCTGTTTATTTAAAGGAATCCGTAATATATGATCATCAGGATTCAAGATATTGAAATCCTTATTAATCGAAGTAGTAGTCACTGGTGCATCAAATTTTGTTTCATAAACCGGCGAAGAAGATCTAAATAGATTTGAAGAAGGATTTGGTGTAGGATAATCAGTTCTACCTCTTTCTGTGATTTGCTTTGATAAATCAATTCCACGAGATTTGAAGATATCATTAGTTGGTAAATCATTCTTCCATACTTTCTCATCACGCTCACCAATCAAAGGTGAACTAGGGGGGAACTGGTATGCCATGATGATATGTTAGCTATAAAAGTAAACTAAAGCAAGCTGAATCAATCAATTAAAATTTGGTGAACCACCCTCTCTACCTTTCTGTGGTGATACCGTATATGTAAACAAACAATCGCGCGCGTAGCATCTCACTTGTAATTAAAACACGCTCTACAAATCTACCAATAATGTTTATAACCCTAACTTTCACTCTTCCACGTGATAGAAATCCCAACTTATTTCAAATTGGTTTTGAGACGACTTTACTCACGTGCTATGTTATTTTTGTGTCACTTTCCCACTAGAATCTGAAATTTCCTGGGCCTGCACACAGTCTGCTCACACAATCACCAATTTAACTAATAAAAATTTTCATTCACTATTTTCATCAAACAGTATATTAATTCAACATGGGTAGTATGTAAAGACACTAATGGAATAGACAGAGAATGCATAGCATTCAGCATCATATACAATTAGGATCCACTAAGATTAGAAAAGAATGAAATAGGATAGATGTGGAATTCAAAATGTATGGAATACCATCAAGATTATACCAAAATGATATTTATCTTCAACAACTTGGGCACAGAAGTTGATCTGAATCTACTAGTGGGATATTCTAAGTTGATTTATTTAGCAATTTGTTTGATGTATCGATATTGGGTTTAAAATTCTCGATGAGTTGAAATTTTTGATGAACTTCAAGTCATTATTGTATCATTCATCATATCATTGGATTGCCAATGTCATTTACCAATATCTATGATTCAGTCAATCTATCTACTATACATACCCATCTATCCTAGACTACTTTTTGATTGCAGATTACACGCTTCAATAAATTATCCAAATATCAATCAAACTATTACTTTTTGAGGTTTATTATGAATGAATATCGTTAGATATTCATTATAATATATTATTCTATAGTTCTATTTGATTGATTGGGGTATTTAACTAAAGTTTGTTGATCTTGCAACCAAAGAAAAGTGGTTTATATTTTTTAAAATTTTTGTGAGGGTTCTCTTTTTCTTTGACACATTTACTAACAACCATATAGAAGGTACACCATCTTTAGGTAAAAGACATAATAAATCGCACACTTTATGTAACAGATGTGGTCAACGTTCTTTCCACATCCAAAAACACACTTGTGCTTCTTGTGGTTACCCAGCTGCTAAAATGAGATCTCACAACTGGGCTCTTAAAGCTAAAAGAAGAAGAACTACTGGTACCGGTAGAATGTCTTACTTGAAACACGTTTCAAGAAGATTCAAAAACGATTTCCAAACCGGTGTCGCTAAACCTCAAAAATCTGCTTAAATAGACATTTATGGTTAGGTATAATATATAAGTACATCAAAGTAATACTACATGTAATTTAATTGCAAACAGGATATAATCCTTCGATTGTTGATATTGTTAAGATTGGAAACGATCGTTCTTTTTATATTTCTATTGACAGTATCTTTTGCCTATTGAATTCATGACATAATGAGGTTACATTAGTTTGAATAGTCATATCCTGTTCAAACCTTAACCCTAAGGTAAACCATCTCACTAAAATTGAGTGTTGTTGACCAACAAATTCATTGGGAGTATCTGTCAAATCGCCCATTCGATCGAAAAGACTCTTGATAAACACAGATATTGGTTGAAAATTTTGGGTTTCTTCTAGAGTGTCACTTAAAGAAACATTTTCAGGACTTGTAGATATACTTCTTATTGTACTAATTCCATTTCGTCAAATCCATTATCTTCTTCGAAATTCATACTAAAGTATATATT
>JAXQKE010000545.1:0-12514 GCA_037042355.1 Candida sp. Y128-05E
CCAATTGGGATTGATAATTCGCCTCAACGGTTATTAGATTATCTTGTTTAAAGTAATGGACAGATGATTCTGAGTTTAGTTGGCTAGAATATTGTATTATTATAAGACTAGAAGAATCGATTTAATAGTAGCAAATTGTGATGACAAAAAGTAAACCAGGAAGTGAAAAATTGATTGATAAGAATTCCAAACCATCAATACGGAAGAGAACTTATAGCAGAGCAGGATGTGATGAATGCAAACGGAGGAAAATGAAATGCGATGAATTGAAACCACATTGTTTCAATTGTACCAGATTGAGCAAAGCTTGTAAATATCTGATTAAGCCAAAGTTTCGATTTGAAAAAATTGAAGGACCTACTGGTGATTTTCAAACTACACAAGTTACAGATAAGATAAGTAAACCTGGTTTTCACAAATTCAATACAAAGCCAAATGCTCCCAAAAGTCTGCCAACGACAGAAGTAGTGGTCAATCCTGTTATCTTGGAAAATGAAATAGAATTCCCAATTGATAATATGATCTCCAACTCGGATGTAAACATGGATGATTGGAAGCTGTTGTTTGGTGAAGCAAAGTTATTGGTTCATGACATCAATGATTTATCAGTTTTGGGGTCCGAAACTAGCGATCCCATGGACAACTTTAGCCCCCACTTTGCCAATGGACAATACCTTCCCGAGTATATTGATACCGATTACATCACTACATCAGAACTCACAGATAATGAAGAGCTATCAATGACAAATACCGAGTTGATAGACAAAATCATTGATCATCATGAGTTAAAGGAACCCCATGTAACTTACTTGAAGACATTGTCAACTACTGAGTTAAGTTACCACTTATTTCCCTTTGCATCGTCAATTGAAACCAATGAGGTGGTCAAGCTACTCTTGAAGTATCTGCATACATGCGACTATTTATTAACTTCATTATTAGCTATATCTGCTACATTTCAGTTCAATCAAACTGGCGACAAGGCCCACGACTTGAGCAGACAAAGATACACAACTAGATGCTTGAAATTACTAAGTCAAGCTTTCGATGACACCGGCGTTGATAATATTATAAAAGATGTAATCGCCAATGGTATTGAAAGCTTGCTTTTGACTGTACTTGTATTAACCTCGAATTTTACTGCAACATCGGGGGCTAATGTAATGGATTCATGGTTAATTCATTTGAAGGGTGCTCGTGACTTGTTAGTAAATTATGGCCAATTAGTTAATACGTCACCCTATATCACCAATGGATTGGCCTTGGCCCAAACATGGTTCTTTTGCATCGAAGCGATAGCGGGTCTATATGCACCGAATGGTGGGACATTAATTGATGCTAATCATAACTACACTAACGATTATTTGAAAAAATTGTTTACAACAATTGCGTATTTCAATGTCCAGCAAAATCCAGTATACCATTCGGCATTATCAAGAATGTCGTTACTAACAAACATGAATCACCAATTACCAAATCAACAGGAATTCAATATATATTGTGGATTTACCACTCGAATTGTTGCTCTAATAGAAGAAATGATTCTTGCATTAGCATTTGTTCGAAACAATCCCAATGTCCAAATAAGTCCAAACAAGGTAGCCAAAGTAATGTCATTAATCAACATATGTTATACTACTGAGATTGCACCCAGTTTTTGTCGTAAGACATTTACTATTCCACCAGGTACACCGGCACATCCCAATTACCCATTACTGCCCAACAAAATACATCTTCCTCCTAGTGCATATGGAAAAATCAATAATGACACATACTTTTCATGGTTTGATCTAAGTGAACAAATACGAACAGACACCATATACCTTCGCTTTATTACCACTCCGGGCTTACTTGGTTTGTCTGGTACAAACCCATTGGTGAAACTGCTAGTTTTGAAGATTATTGAATCCATCATCTTTCTAAAATTGAAAAGTTCCCCTTACTATGAAGAAGATAAACCTAAAATACTAATAGAGACTGTAAACTTCTATATAACTAGAGACAATTTTGATAATCGTGCAATCATGATTCAATCCCCATTCAGGTTATGCTCCAAATATGTTGATAATGAACTAGATTTTGAAAAGTTGGAAATATTTTTCTTAGGATTGATTAAACTCGGGAACGGAAGCTCGTTATCGGCTTTAGATTCATTATACAAATATAGAAGTCGCTGGAAAAACCGTGTATCTGGAAATAAGAATGAAGATAATGATGTTGAAGATTCAACTGGCACCGACGAAATAGAGTTGGAAATCATTCCATTCGCTTAGTGATATTTCATTTTCTTTAGAAAAACTCACCATTTGTACATAAGGTAACACAACATCATTTGAGCCTTGCAAGAACTGATTCATAGAGTAGAAAATGGTCAATGAATTTACAATTTGGTGAATTCTGTCTCGTGATTAATTTCACTGATATAAGTGAGCCAATATAGCACACCAGTGGGATAATGCCGAATTGCACAATCTTAGTTCTCGAATGTTTCGAGGTCGGCTTAATGGTTGAAAAATATTCTGATTCAATGTTCAAATTTCCTAAACAGCATTTGAATATTTATTCAGTGTAAAATTTCCCTACTCAGAATAAGACGTTACCTTGATCTGCATATGTGGGATAACCAGATTTAAATGGCGATATAATAATTGTTTATCTCCTGAGGATTCTTTACAATTCCAAACCGAAAAAAATCATGAACGTCGATTCAAGCGATTACATTAAACTTTCAGATGCGTTCCCCAAGCTTATTGATTTTAAGACTTTAGGCGATGAAGAACCTTCTGAATCGAAGAACGATTTTCGCAAGTCGTTATATCTGGAAATTTCACAAAATTTTGTTGCTAAAGATCCCATAAAACCTCAATATAAAGATTATAGATCAGCTTACAAAGATCCATATGATACAAGCCGGAAATATCATCATCTCTTGAGCAATGCTATCGACTTACAATCATTAGATTCAGTTGTCGTTTATCTGAGGTGTACGCCGTTTAGAAGTCATTTGTGGGTTAACATAAGCAGATGTGAGATATCAACCCAGCTAATGGATCTTCCAAATGAGCTTCTTGCTAATATAATGAGTTTTTGCGGAACAGACGTGTTGAAAAATATATCACTTGTTTCAAACAGGTTGGCAATAGTTGCCCAGCAAGAATTGCAACGAAATCTATTAGTATCAGAATCTAGGGCTAAACTTGCAAATTATACATCACTCAGTTACCAATCATTCGATATAAAGGTTCACGATTTTAATCCGAAGTTTGTTAAATGTATTCGCTTTGTTCGTACGTATGAGCGAGTGAGTCAATACCACATAAAACAATTGATGAAGGTATTTCCTAGTACACGAATTATTCTTGCTAATAAAGGCCATCCACTTATCAATATAAACCCATCAGTGAGATATGGTAATCCGCTTTTGATAGATGCGCTTATGACAAATCTGCTTAATTCGAAGATTACTGGTATGTCGATTGGTACAAATATATTTGCAGGAGAAGTATTGTATACCCATTTGTTGAAATTCCCCCAACTACAAGACTTATCAGTTGATAACTTTGTTTTTCAGAATAAGATAGTATTGCCTGATGCAGAAAAATTACGCCTTGTAGACTTGCGTCTTTTAGGTGAAGCATACTCAGATATTTTTGACGTGATTCAATTAAGCTGCTTAAAACATTTAGAGGTTGAGAATCCCGATTTCAATCGAATTCCTTTATCGAAATTTGATAAATTAAGGGCATTAACATTGGGATCAATTCATGACGATGAGATACATTTATTAAGTGGCATATCATCAAGGACTTTCGAATTCTTCCTTTTGTTCTGGGAACATGTATATGATAAAGATAAGGTGGCAGAAACCATCTTAAAGTTGGAAGAGGCACTTTCCATTACTCGGACTAACGAATTTTATCATCCACCAGAGAAGTGCAGGCAGCGGCTGTTTCACTATTTTAACAGGTTTGTGAATGCAAGGAACGCTAGTTTCCTTCCAGAATATGTATCTAATCGCTGTCATGCGTGGGTTTCTATCGCTTGGGGATACGTCAATTCCGACGTAATACCAACTGACAATAATAGAGTGGTAAGAATATACCAATGACTTGTTTGAAAAAGAACTGAATCTTTTATTAAAATATTAAATTAATTGTTAGTATAAGTGACAAAGTTGGGTATACTATACTTACCTTGCTTCCCATATAAGCATATAAGTAATATTATATATTTATTTGTATATGAGAGGTAACTTGGTACTTATTATAAGTCATTAAAAGACTCTTTAGTGAATTTTATTTCAAATAACTATTGCTGAGTTTATATGAATTCATTTTTGGATGGTTTGACTTTTACAATTAGTTTATACTCTAACAGGTAAGTTATATAATTATATTACCTACTATATATATTGTATTTAGTATATTTCTATAAAAATTCATTTTAATTAATATGCGATTGATATAGGTTTAAACGGCACCCTTCCAAACTGAAGGTAATAAATAAATATAGTATATATATTCAATAGGATATGACTACTTTGGTATGTCTTATAAAGACTCATTACTTAGTTTTATTTGAAATACTATATTCATTATTTACAGATATTTATATAGACATATTTTATAGGAACAGGAATCCAGATAATCTTGTAGTGCGATGATACAAAATTTACGATCAATTTGATTAGATTCTTCATTTTGCTGTTGCTGTCTCTCTTCAAGTCAATCGTTGGGGGTTTACATAGTTATAACACAGTCAATCACTGTTCTACATTTGCTAAGGTTAATTTCAATTCAAACTGAAGGATTTTGAAACATTATTGCACAAGTATTTAACTTGGGTCAGATTCAACCAGTTGGAAAATGCTAATATCTACATGATTATGGTTGGTATTACTTATTTTGGTAGTAGAGATAGATGTCCTCTTGGTACAATGTTCGAATTTCCTAAACACTTGAATATTTATTCAGAGTAAAGTTCCTCAGAAGATAAGCATTTGTGGGATATCCAGATTCAAAAGGTGCTAAATTGTTTGTCTCTTAAGAATTGTTTATAATTCCAATCGAAAGCAAATATGACCGTTGATTCAAGCGATAACTATGAATATGAAGATGCCAGTAGCGAATTTAATGAATTGAATGATGAAGCTTCTGAATCGAATTCGGTATATATGGATGCTTCACAATATTTGGAAGGTACTGAGATCAACGCAGGTAGTGAGATATCAACCCAGCTAATGGATCTACCAAATGAACTTCTTGCCAATATAATGAGTTTTTGCGGAAAAGTCGAGTTGAACAATATATCACTTGTTTCGAAGAGGTTGGCAATAGGTGCCCAGCGAGAAATGAGGGAATCGCAGCGAAATATATTGGTATCAGAGAGTCCGATCCAGTCTAATTCACCAAGAAATGTGGCTAATCTTGCAAATTATAGATTATTTGGTTACGAATCATTCAAAAAAAGGATATTTAATCCAAATTTGGTTAACTATATTCACTTTGTTGATCCTTTTAGACGAGTGAATCTACAGTATCTAAAAGAATTGACATCGACATTCCCTAGTACACGAATAATTCTTGATACTATTCGTGAGCCACTATTCAATATAAACCCATCAGTGAGATATAATAATCCCCAACTTCTGCAGTTGTGTTTTCCAGAGCTGCTTCATTCAAAAATTACTGGCATGGCGATTGTTTCAAATGTAATCGCAGGAGAAGTATTGTATACCCATTTGTTGAAATACCCCCAACTACGGAGCTTTTCAATTGATAACTTCGTTATTCATAACAAGATAGTATTGCCTGAAGCCGAAAAATTACGCCTTAAAGTTTTACACATTTCCGGCGAAGAATACTCAGATGTGTTTGAAGTGATTGAAACGAGCTGCTTGGAATACTTGGAGGTGGAGAAGCCAGATTTCAATCAAATTCCCTTACCGAAATTTGATGGATTAGTGGAACTATCATTGGGATCAATTAATGATAATGACATACACTTATTAAGAGGGATATCATCAACGAATTTCAGATTCTTTAAATTATGCTGGTCATATGAATATGATCAAGATAAGATGACAGAAACCATGTCAAAGTTGGAGGAGGCACTTTCCATTACTCAATCTACTGTAATTGAAATAAATCAAAGTATGTCCAAATGGGAGTTGTATTTTTCCTTTTGCATGTTTCTGAAGATAAGGAACACTACTTTCGTTCCTGAATTCGTATCGATGCGTGATTATTCTCGGTCGATTTCTCCGGGATACGCCTCTTTCGAGGATACACCAAATTATAGAATCCTAAGAATATACCAATAACTTATTTGAATGTCAAAATGCACTTGCAGCTTTCCATACCGTTGAGTTAATATGAATTCAAAGTGGGGCGAGTTTTACTTTCGTCCATATATTAGTTCTGAAACATTAAGTCACAAGTGTTTAACTTGGGTCAGATTCAAACAGTTTGAAATGCTAATATCTAGATTATGGTTCTTACTTGTTTGGTGGTCGAGCTAGATGTCTGTTTGGTAGTAGAGCCAGCTTAGATGTTCGAATTTCCTAAACACTTGAACATTTATTCAGAGTAAAGTTTCCCTACACAGAATAGGCTTGATATGCCTATGTGGGATAACCAGATTCAAATGGTGCTATATTAATTGCTGATCTCCTTGAAATTGTTTATATTTCCAAACAGAAAGAAAATATGAACATTGACTCTAGTGATTACCTTGAATACGAAGATGCGACCTACAAGTTTAATGAATTGAATATTTCAGGGGATAAAGAAGCTTCTGAATTGAAGAACGATTTTCACAAGTCGTTATCTATGGAGGCGTCACTAAATTTGGTTGATGAGGAACCCATCACGTTGATGAATATCAACTCGAAAAGATGGGATACAACTCAATATATAGATTTTAGATCACCTTACAACAATGTAAATGATGCACTCAGGGCATTTTATCAGTTCTCGGACAGAGGTAAAGAATCACAATCATCACATACAGATTTATTATTAGAGCATCTGAATAGTACCCATGCTGGAAGTTCTTATGGAGAGGTTAGCAAAGGAAAAAGTGAAACATCAACCGAGCTAGTGGATCTACCAAATGAGCTTCTTGCCAATATAATGAGTTTTTGTGGAATAGACGAGTTGAACAATATTTCATTTGTTTCGAAAAGGTTGGCAATCGTTGCCCAGCAAGAATTGCGAGAACAGCGAAATATATTGGTATCAGAGAGTCCGATCCAGTCTAATTCACCAAGAAATGAGGCTAATCTTGCAAATTATAGATTATTTGGTTACGAATCATTCGAAAATAAGTTAGACAAATTCAAACCTAACCTGGTTCAAAATATCCGCTTTGTCGATGCACTCGATCTAGTAAGTATACACTATCTAAAATATTTGATAAAGACGTTTCCTAGTGCGCGAATTATTCTTGATAACACTAGATATCCACTTATCAATATAAACCCATCCTTGGGAGATAATAATCGCCAACCTTTGCAAGATGTGATTATGCCAAATC
Organism: Candida sp. Y128-05E; assembly: GCA_037042355.1. NCBI lineage: Eukaryota > Fungi > Ascomycota > Pichiomycetes > Serinales > Debaryomycetaceae > Candida > Candida sp. Y128-05E. The sequence goes on from JAXQKE010000545.1 coordinate 7,537, forward strand.
CGCTTAATTCAAAGATTACTGCTATGTCGATTGGTGCAAATATAATTGTAGGAGATGTATTGTATTCGTATTTGTTGGAATTCCCCCGATTACGAAGCTTAGCAATTGATAACTTCGTTATTCAGAACAAGGTAGTATATGAAAAATTACACCTTAAAGATTTGCGCATTTCCGGTGAAGAATACTCAGATGTGTTTGAAGTGATTGAAACGAGCTGCTTGGAATACTTGGAGGTGGAGAAGCCAGATTTCCATCAAATTCCCTTACCGAAATTTGATGGATTAGTGGAATTATCATTGGGATCAATTAATGATAATGACATACACTTATTAAGAGGGATATCATCAACGAGTTTCAGACTCTTTACTTTGTGCTGGTCATATGAATGTGATAAAGTTAACATGAAAGAAACCATGTCAAAGTTGGAGGTTGCACTTTCGATTACTCAATCTACTGTAAGTGGCATAAAACAAAAGAAGAGAGAAAGGGACTCGTTTAGTTACTTTTCCGAGTTTCTGAAGGTAAAGAACGTTCGATTCATTCCAAACTTTGTATCTACGCGTCGTTATGGGCGATCTTCATTAAGTGGAGGATACCGCTCTTTCGAAACACATCCAAATGGCCCCAACAGAAGAATAAGAATATACCAATAAAAAAACATAATCTTTTGTTATTGCCAATGTCGTATAAAGGGATCAGGTTGTGTACCACGCACTTGGAGATTTCCATATAAGCCGTAGTCGGAGTCGTTGGCAATACTTTATGGAATCGAATGAAATTTGTTGGTTTGACGAAGTAACCTTTGTCACCTAACCTGACACCAAGAAGTCTTCTTTACCGATTTCAATATATTTTAAGATGTTGGCTAGCGTATAAAAATAATAATTAATGATAAATAAAAGTTGTAACATATAATTATATGGAACACTAATCAAATATACATATATATATTTGCGTATTAATCTAATATCTATATAATAAGATATCTCTTATAAAGACTCATAATCTAGGAAATACTATATTCATTATTATATACAATTTACAATAGTACGGTCAAATAGAATGAGTATATACAATATGTTAAATAAAGATGTATGTAAGTATGTTTCCAAATAATTGTATATAATATTGAGTGAGATTTATATAAAAAGTAGATATTAATATATGATAGAATTACCAGCTTAGACATAAGTTTAACAATCTATAGATAATAAAAGAAATCTAAATATGATTTATCATTGAATAAATCAAAGAATATGTTACTCTACTACTTTAGACAATATCTTATTGTGTCGTCATTCTACTTCTTATATTTGTTATACGAGTATAGGGGTTCTCTAATAATAATTATTAATTTTAACACTTGGGGAATGGGGTAGACCTACCTCCATAAGCACAAGAAGTACTAGTGATCTACATATTACTCGTCTCAAATGCACTTCGTTCTAATGCACTTCGTTCCCTTCGTTCCCTTCGTTTAAAAACTAAAAAATAAATTTTTGTTTTTGGTTTTGAGCCATTGTTTTTATTTTTGTAGTGTTTTTTTCTTGTTGCAAACTCAGGTATAAATATAAACAAGACATACACTTTGTTTGATTTCATTAAATTATTCAAATGGAACCTACTGAGGAGACTGTTTTGACTGTGGAAACTGTGGCTGAAGAACCAAGGAAGGGGTACTTGCCAAAAGACCAGATAGAATGGGAGTTTGGTGGACCAATTGGTGTTTTAGCTATGATGGTGGGATTTCCCTTATTAATGTGGTACATGTGGATCAGTGCTGAGTTTTATAATGGATACCCAGCTTGGCCCAGTGAAGGACAATCATGGTCTGCTTTTATCACTACCGATTTATGGGGGTACTTCTATGAATTTGGGTTGCCAGGTTTCGGTGAATGGTTTTTCTTTACTGCATTCATTGTAGTTCAAGGTTTCTTCTATTTGACTTTGCCCGGTATCTGGACCAAAGGTCAACCTTTGACCCATTTAAACAATCGTCAATTGCCTTACTACTGTAACGCCCAATGGTCTTTCTATACTTCTATCGCAATTGCCTTGATTCTTCATTTCACCGGCATTTTCAAATTGACTTACTTCCTCGACCATTTTGGTGCTATAATGACTACCGCTATATTCTACGGTATCACTTTATCTATCTTATTATATTATATCTGTGTTGAAGTCACCGGTGATTATCACCGTTTAACTGGTAACATCATTTACGATATCTTCATGGGTGCTCCATTAAACCCCAGAATCGGTAAATACCTCGACTTGAAAATGTTTTTTGAAATTAGAATCCCCTGGTTTATCATGTTTTTCTTGTCATTATCTTTGTGTTTGAAACAGTATGAAACTTATGGATACGTCTCACAACAAGCTGGTTTCATCTTGTACGCTCATTGGTTATACGCCAACGCCTGTGCCAAAGGTGAAGAATTAGTTGTTCCAACTTGGGACATGGCCTACGAAAAATTCGGCTTCATGTTGTTGTTCTGGAATATTGCCGGTGTCCCATTCACTTATTGTCAATGTACTTTATACTTGGCTTACCATGACCCTAGTGAATACAACTGGTCAACTTATTATAATGTTTTCTTGGTGACCTTGGTAACTATTGCCTACTATTTCTTTGATACCGGTAACCGTCAAAAGAACTCGTTTAGAAGATCCATGGCCGGTAACACTTCCATCCGTAAAACTTTCCCATACTTACCTTATTCCGATTTAGCCGAACCAAAATATATCCAATGTGCCAATGGTGGTGCTTTATTAACTGATGGCTGGTACGTTTACGCAAGAAAAATGCATTACACTGCTGACTATACCATGGCAGTAACCTGGGGATTGATTTGTGGGTTCAACTCTCCATTCCCTTGGTTCTTCCCCGTATTTTTCTTTATTACCTTATTTCATAGAGCTCATAGAGATCAAAGAAAATGTGCCAAAAAGTACGGTGCTGATTGGGATAGATACTTGGAAGCATGCCCATATCTTTTCATTCCATATGTTTATTAAGTGTCCAAAATAATTTCTAGAGTAAGCCAAAATAAAATCTGCTATTTCAAAAAAGTTATCTAGAGTAAAAAGTTTATACGAAAATATCATCATCTATTTGTACATTACTTGTAAAATTTATCTATACATAGCAAACTCTAGTTTCCACTAATCTTCTTCGGCTATTGAAATCAATCTTTCGTCAATTTCTTCTGGTGTCAAGATTGTGAACCCGTCAGCAGTGGCAAGACCGATTTCAATATCATTCTTTCTGAAATCAGTACCCAATACTGAACTCAATGCAGTTATAGCAAACTCAACAGTGGTTTTCCAACCACCTTTAACAAAATCATTCTTTTTGAATTTTTTCTCCAAATAAGTGGTTGCTTCCTGTTGTTTTGGACCAGTGGCTACAGCCTTGACTGAGGTATAATAACCAGCGGGGTCACATTTATATATTTGAGGACCTTTGCCTTCGTCAACATCGAATTGACAGAAAGTTAATGCAACACCAAGAGGTCTCATGTAAGCACGTTGGGTATACAATTGGGAGATGTTGGCCATTCTTTTAGCCAAACTTTCCACGGGCATTTCATAACCATATTTATATTTGAATTCAGCAGCTTCTGCTCTAGCTCTTAATGCTTGTGATCTGGCATCGGCAATGGATCCAGTAGTCACCAAACCAATGGAAGGTGTGATCTTGAACATGTAGGATACGGTTTTAGCATCTAATAACTTATCAGGAATTTTGTTTTGTGATATCAAAACAGCACAGTCTTCACCACTGACTGCTAATGATGTTATATTTGCTGAATTGATTGCTTTAAAAGCATACTCCACTTGGTATAATCTCCCTTCTGGTGAGAAAATAGTAATGTGTCTATCAAAACCTGCTGAACCTAGAATTGTTAGTACTAAACATAAACAATCCTCAATTGAACTCTACTTACTTGACATTATGCTCTCTATTCAACCAGTGTGTGTTTCTTCAATTTGACCGCCACTCGAAATTCAGAAATTGGTGGTAAGAAAATACGACATTCTGAAAACGACATATTCAATAATGTCGCAAAGTGTTTTTCAAATATTTGAACATCTGTAGACGATATTGGTAAAATCTGTATGGGTGTATAATAGAGATGGGAATACCAATCAGCGAGACTGATACTTTCACAACCGATAAGAAGACACGAGAGCACATTCCTTTATATTACGCTGACGATGCTAAGAATAAACAGAAACATGTATCATATCATTACAATCCCGAGGTATCAAGGTACCATTATGGGGCCTTACATCCCATGAAACCATTCAGATTGATGTTGACTGATCATTTGGTCATTAGTTATAAGTTATTTGAACAGATGGACCTATACACACCTAGAGAGGCCACAAAAGAAGAAATACTACAATTCCATTCCGAGGACTATATCGACTTTTTACAGCGAATAACACCAGAACAAGTGTTAAAATTGAACGACGAAACACTAGCTCAATTCAATATAGGTGACGATTGTCCTGTATTTGATGGAATGTACGATTATTCTGCGTTTTACACCGGTGCATCATTAGATGCCTCGAGAAAATTAATCAGTGGAATGAGTGATATAGCGATCAATTGGAGTGGTGGGTTACACCATGCCAAAAAATTTGTCCCCAGTGGATTTTGTTATGTCAATGATATTGTATTAAGTATCATCAATTTGTTACGAGTTCACCCGCGGGTTATGTATATAGATATAGATTTGCATCATGGAGATGGTGTCCAAGAAGCGTTTTACACTACCGATAGAGTAATGACAGTTTCTTTCCACAAGTATAACGGTGAATTCTTTCCAGGGACTGGATCTGTGGATGAGATGGGTATTGGTAAAGGGAAAAATTATTCGGTAAATGTGCCATTAAGAGATGGTATAGACGATGATTCCTACATCAAATTGTTCAAGACTATAATGGAACCGCTTATTACCAAATTCCA
>JAXQKE010000546.1:0-12491 GCA_037042355.1 Candida sp. Y128-05E
AAACAATTCCAAACACTTGACTTGTTGGAAAAGAGTAATACCAGACCATATACATTGAAATTGGGACCTGGTAATACCATTGAAATCCAAATGGAATACATTCCAACCGCCGCCAAATTAGAACCATTGGACACTATCTTAGATGTTGGTAAGATGAAATTGGATGTTATTAGAGCTGAAAATTTGAAAGCAGTTGATTCCAACGGAAAATCTGATCCTTTGTGTAGTGTTAAAGTCGATGGATTTGAAGTTTTGAAAACCGATAAAAAACGGAAGAATCTTAATCCTGAATGGAATGAATCGGTTGAGATTCCATTTTTGTCGAGATCAAGACAGATTGTTCTTGTGGAAGTGTACGATTACGACTATACCCATGATGACCGATTAATTGGACGAGCACAAGTTGATTTCAGTAAGATGAATGCATTGGAGAACACTCCATTTGAAGTGCAATTAGATACTCAAGGTTCGGTATTTTTATCGGCCATGTTCAAACCAGAGTACATTCGTCCTAAATTGGTCTCTAGGGGTGGAGCATTATCGCTTGGTGGGTTAGCCGGTGGAGCTGTCGGTGCTGTTGGTGCTGTTGGAAGTGTTGGTGTTGGTGCTGTCGGTGCAGTTGGAAGTGCTGGAGTTGGCGGTGCTACTGCAGCTGTTGACATGGCAGAACATGCACTTTCTAAAGGTACTGGGTTCTTGAAGAAAGGATTTGGCAGAAAGAAGAGTATGGATACTAAAGAACGTAAAGATAACGATGTAACCAAAGAAGGAGAATATGACTCCAAACCTAAACAAAATATTGAAGCTACTGAAGAAGAAAAAGCGGTAGCAGAAGAACAAGAAAAGTCATCCAAAGGTATGTTTGGATTCGGTAAATCTAAGAATGACGATGATGAAGAACTTCCACAGGCACAACCTAATATCGTACCTGAGAACTTACCACCACCACAATTCCCAGGAAGTGGAGATAGTATTAAAGGAAGACGTAGTATGGGCAGTGTCCGTACTGGACCAAGAGGACACACACGTACTGGTTCTGGGGTTAGTGATGTATCTAGTTTCACTAATAGTATTAATGGAGCAGATAGTATCCCTGGAAGAGCTCTGATTGTTCAAGCAACAGGATATGATATGAGTTCATTAGATGTGAAGGTAGTTTTGAAAACATCTACCAAAGATAAGGAATTGTACAAGACCAGACCTACCAAGAACCATGATGGTATTTACAAGATCAATGAATCTGTTGCCTTTAGAAGTAACCCAGAAGGTGAATTATACTTCACAGTACGTGAACATCATAGTTTCGGTAGAAGCAGTGAGATCGGAACTGGTGTAGTACCATTGGAGACTGTATTGAATAGATCAGACAATATTACTATCCAAGCCGGTTCAGGTCAATTAGTGGTGAGTGTCAAGTATAACAGTTTGTAAGAGATAGTTAGTGTTTAATAAAAAATATATTGTTCAATTTAATTAGTAGTGGTAATCCCAGTCTTTTAAGAGTGAGATTAAGTGAAGTAAAATGTTAGTCTAGATAGACAATCAATCAACGGGGTTGACACTTATTCTATACACATTAGTGTATAAAAACTCTCATTAGTACCTGTACTAATATAAATTAATTATCTGATATATATAGAAATGAATGATTGTTGTAATCCACTGTTTGTAAATGTGTATATATCTGTTGTTAGTTGTAATTCCCTCTTAAGGGCTACAACCCAGACCTTCCCTTTAACCACGTGATTCACTAATTATAAATTATGTTACACAAAAGCTCTTAACCAAACTCACGTGATTTTTTAACTATGAGATTTTTTTTTTGGCTGTTGCATCCGGTACAGTACCAAATTTTAATACAAATTTTTCATCTTAGTATTTGTTTGTTAATTTTAACTATATATCAATCATAATGAGTTCAATTGTATGTGTTATTGAAGATGGAGGGATAGGATAGAGGATAGAGATATTAGACAGAAGAGAAAAGGAGAGAAAGAGACGATACGTTTTAAGCTTAAATAGTATCTTTTTCAAGATTTGTTGAATCTTTATATCTCAACTACGTTGATGTTATTCAATTTACATTTATACTAACATTCTAGACACCAAAATGGTACAACTCTGAAGATGCCAAAGTTGCTAAACAAACTAGAAAATCTTCTAGACCTCAAAAATTAAGATCTTCTTTGGTCCCAGGTACCGTTTTAATCTTATTAGCCGGAAGATTCAGAGGTAAAAGAGTTGTCTACTTAAACAACTTGGAAGACAACACTTTACTTGTCTCCGGTCCTTTCAAAGTTAACGGTGTTCCATTAAGAAGAGTCAATGCCAGATACGTCATTGCCACCTCTACCAAAGTTGATGTCTCCAAAGTCGATGTTTCCAAATTCAACGTTGAATACTTTGCCAGAGAAAAATTAACCAGATCCGCTAAAAAATCCGCTGCCGATTTATTAAACGAAACTCCAGCTAAAAAAGAAATCAAATCTGAAAGAATCCAAGACCAAAAAATCGTCGACGCTTCTTTATTATCCGAAATTAAGAAAACTCCTTTATTAAAACAATATTTATCTACTTCATTCTCCTTGAAATCTGGTGATAAACCTCACTTATTAAAATTTTAAATATAATAATATCAATTATTTAGAATTTTTTTAAACCCTTTGTATAGTTAATACATCAAACAGTAAGATTATTTATCTTCGTATCAAAATTATCAGTAGAACATAAAAGGTTAAGAATTTACCGTTAAAGATCTTCCCGACAACATGAAAGATAAGGAATAATTAACGTTGTAGTAAGTGGATACCACTATTTAGGAGCTTGTAGATCTAAAAGATTGACTAAGAATACTGGAGAGCAAAATAGGTATATGTTTATTCGAGTTACGGTAAAACGTTTTAAGAAAAATAGGCAATTCAAGTTTAATACACTACGTCATTTAGATAATGTTCACGTTTCTACAAAATCGTCCAAAATGGTTAGTTTCCACTAACAACTACTAGAAAACTGCAGATTGAAAGAAAGACGATAGAAACACATTATAATTATATATATCTAATGTACACTTAAGAAAAGAAAATATGATAGTAAGTTAATTAGTAATACTGCTAATACATTGTTGTTGCCAAATCTCAAATTGGTACAATAGTCCCCTTATATCTGAACTCTTTATCTTACTTGAAGACAAAGTGAAAAGATATTATCACTAGAAATATACCCACTTTCTATTAATAAATCATCTCGATTATAAAGTTTACTTTATCATCAAACGAATTGAAATTGGTAGCAATAATTAAACATTGGTGATACGCATGTTTGACTACATATATACCAAAAAGAATATTAGCATTATATTATAAATAAATAGAATTTGTGAGAGATATATCCTAGTCGTAGTTTATACTATATCTCTTTCTGAATAAATCGTTATCATTTACAATTTATATGTTGAAAGCATAAAAGGTTAACTCTCAATACTATGTATTACAAGTAATGATATTTTGCAAAAGTATATATTTTAATAATTAATATATTAAAATCTATATAATATATATATAATTATCCTATACTAACTACATAAACTTATTACATTACATATATTCTAATCTATTCTTTTCTATTGTATTCGATTCCTTTCTCCTTTCATTCCAATCTTCTTTCTGCACCTGATTTAACACCACGTGATCACCTCCATCTCATAATTTCCATCTCATCTCATTTTAAAGTGAATAATTTTATAATATTAAACCAATCTATCTATTTATTATTAACCATGGCTAGTTTGATCCCTATTTCTACTTATAACTTGGCTGTTGACCCTTTCATGCCAGTTCCTGCCATTGAAGAGGAATACCCAATCACTATTAGAATTACTTTAGCTGCTTTATCTCCAGAACCTACTGATGATAAAGAAGAACCTTCCACTTTAAGATTATTGAAAAGATCTGCTCCTTTCTTAGATGATGAAGATGAAGACGATGAAGAAGATGAAGAAGATGAATTAGATGAAGAATCTGAAGAAGAAGAAGAACCTAAAGCTAAAAAATCTAAAAAATTCACTAAAAAAGATGCTGAAGATGAAGTAGAAGATGAAGAAGAAGATTCCGAAGATGATGATGAAGAAGATGATGTTTCTGAATATGTCATTTGTACTTTATCTCCAAAAACTGCTTTCCAACAACCAATTGATATTACCATCTCTCCAGATGAAGAAGTATACTTTGTAGTCACCGGTTCTTACCCAATCCATTTAACTGGTAATTACGTTGAACATCCAGGTGATGAATCATCTGATGATGAAGATGAAGATGATTACGTTTACGGTGATGATGATGAATACGACTTAACTCCAGATGAGGATGAATTAATCGATATCGAAGACTTGGAAGATGAACAAGATATTGAAGGTAAAATCCAAGAATTAGTCGATGAAGATGATTCCAAAAAAAGATCTAATGAAGAAGACTCGCAACCTAAAAAGAAAGCTAAGAAAGATAAATCAGTAGCTTTCACCCCGGAATTGGAACAAGGTCCAACCGGATCTACCTTGACCGATAAAAAGAAGGAAAAGAAGGAAAAGGCCAATGCTAAGAAAGAAGAAGCTAAAGCCAAGAAAGAAGAAGCTAAGACCAAAAAAGAAGAAGCTAAAGCTGCTGAAGCTCCTAAAAAATTTGTCACTAAAACCTTACTCGGTGGTGTTGTCACTGAAGACAGAAAAACCGGTAAAGGTTCCCAAGCCAAAGGTGGTAACAAAGTCGGTATTAGATATATCGGTAAATTGAAAAACGGTAAAGTTTTCGATAAAAACACCAATGGTAAACCATTCACTTTCAATTTAGGAAAAGGTGAATGTATCAAAGGGTTTGATTTAGGTGTTGCCGGTATGGCTGTTGGTGGGGAAAGAAGAGTCATTATCCCTGCTAAAATGGGGTATGGTTCTCAAGCTTTGCCAGGTATTCCAGCCAACTCTGAATTGACTTTTGATATTAAGTTGGTTTCATTGAAATAGATTCACGAGCAAAGCGAGTGGAACTGAGCGATCACGAAGTGATTCATAAACTGTGTTATCACTTCGTGATAAGCGTTCATTAAATAAAAAACATTAGATGATTAAGCTTAAAATGTATGTATTAATAAATTTATAAATAAGAAAGAATCAGCAATCACGAAGTGATTGCGAAAGAAATACTCATGTAGTCAGCTATATTTTGAAGTGAATAAGCGCCCATTTTTAATAAAAAGTACTCATGTAGTGAACTATAACGATGTGATTCATAAAGTGAGCTTTCACCAAGGATCAAGCGCTCATATACATAGAGGTTTAAAAATACTCTGTAATTGTATTAATAAATTTATAAGTAAGTAATAAAGCCCCTTTGCATCATTCATTATACATTTCTTCCCTTAAACAAAGTCTCATATACATTTGGTCAACCTGTAGGTTCACACGCGTTGCTTGCCTTATGCGAAGCATTGCTATAGATCAAGCGATTCGAAGAATCATCACCAGATAATAATACACAATGAAAAGCATTGGCTCAGTCTACATATTCTCAACCTAATCTGGTTGGATCCCCGACTTGTAAAAGAAATTAAGAAATTAACTTTGCGATGTATGCGATGGTGTTGGGTTGGTTAAACGAGGTGGTATTTTGGTAAATTATTAATTTTCCAATTAGACCACCTACTCTGCTTTAAATAAACAAGTGTATCCTACATACTCATACTTACTTCAATATCCTCCCTCGACGCGTATTTCGTAAATTATCTCTTTCTCTTTCTCTTTTCACTTTCTATCTGGCAAAAACCTTTTGGAAAACTCTCGCTCGTATAAAATATTTTAAAAAAACTTCAATTTTACAACCAGTGAACTTGCATTTTAAAAGTGGTCACCATCTTCTATTAATGTATGTAAAGGCTGTGTATTATCACATATATATATATACTATCACTCTACGAGATTATAATTACTAACTTTCAGACAATGCTTAGTTTGATTACTAAAGCTACAAGTGGATTGGCCAATACGTCTGCCCACAGACCAATCCATTTCATCATTGTTACCGCTTTACTAGCCTCCATAGCTTACCTTTATGTTGTTGATGATTATATCCCCGAAAACTTTAGGAATTCTGCTAATTCCGTCAGTTTTTATCATCCACCCGGTTTTACTAAAAAAATTAGTAATTGGATCGAAATCGATGATTTGTTAGAGTATCCCACTGCTGATCACTACAATATCATTCCCTTTGAATTTAAACGTGTTTACAATAATGAAGTACCTATCATTGATAACTCTTTAGATGGTAAAACAAACGAACGTTTGTTAATTGTAAGTCAAGATGACTTAGCTGCTACTTTGAACGAATATGAAACTATTTCCGTAAATGGTGTCAATTGGAAAGTAAGACACAACAACCGTATTGTCAAGTATATCGACTATTTGAAATCAAGTTTTGTTAAAGTGCAAAACTTAATTAAAGGCGCTGAATCTTTCGATATCACTTTGATTGTCTTGGCCTACCTTGCCATGTGGTACACTTTAATTAAAGTGTTTTACGACATGAAACAAGTAGGTTCTAACTTCTGGTTGGCATTTTCTACATTGGTTTCTGGTGCTTTTGCGTTTTTGTTTGCTTTGGTTACTACGACTAAATTCACCAACACCAGAGTTCCCTTGCTTAGTATTTCTGAAGGTATTCCCTTCTTAGTCGCCATTATTGGGTTTAAACATAAAGTCTCAATTGCTAAATCAATCATGAAATTGGCCAATTCGCCAGAAAACGTTTCGACAATCGTTTCCAATGCCGTTTCCGCACACAACGTTAGTCTTTTAAGAGACACCTTTGTTGTCATTGCTGGATTATTGTCTTGTGCCGCATATGCTCCTCATATCACTGGATTGAGAAATTTCTGCATCTTGAGTTCGTTTATTTTATTCTTTGATTTAATCTTGGTATACACTTTTTACTCAGCGATTTTAGCTTTGAAAATCGAAATCAATCGTGCCAGAAACACCCAGACATTGAAACAAGCATTGGAAGAAGACGGATTCGATTCAATGATTGCTCAGGTTTACGCGACCCAAGACAGAGTCGATTACTCCGATTCCACTACCCTTTTTACCCCTAAATCATCAATTGTTTCGTTCAAAATGGCCATGATTGCCGGGTTTTTTGGATTCCATTTCTTTTACTTGGGAAGCTCATGGTTATATAGCACCACCGACGGAGCTGCCACTTCTAATTGGGATACCACTCCAGCTTTAACCGAAGCTATTGCCGCACATTTGAAAATTGGTAAGAAGGGGACGATTGTCACCGTCTTAAAACCTAGATTCTACATGCCATACGGCACCTTTGTTCAATTAGAAGATTTCGTCTTGTTGGTTTTGGAAAAAGTCAGTGCTGCTATCAGAGATAATTTGATTTCCAAAGCTTTGTTATTTGCGTTTATTATTTCCCTTTTCACCAATGCTTACTTCTTGAATGCCGCAAGATATCAAACTTCGACTACAACAATGTTACTCGAACAATCCAAGAAAGAGGCTGCTGAAGCTAAATTAGCCGAAACCAAAGTCCCTTCCAGAAAGGCTTCTATCAAACCATATGTAGAAAATGGCCATGTCGGTACCGAAGATTTTGCTCAATGTGTTGAAATTCTTAAAGAAGGCAACGTCAAAAAATTGAATGACGATCAAGTCTCAAACTTGGTGGTCAAAGGTAAATTACCATTGTATGCTTTGGAAAAACAATTGGCCGATAACACTCGTGCCGTCGCCGTCCGTCGTAAAGCCATTGCTGAATTAGCCAATGCACCCGTGTTGAATACTGATAAATTACCATTTATGCACTACGATTACGATCGTGTGTTTGGTGCTTGTTGTGAAAATGTTATTGGTTATATGCCATTACCCGTCGGTGTTGCTGGTCCCATGATTATTGATGATGTTCCATACCATATCCCAATGGCCACTACCGAAGGTTGTTTAGTCGCTTCCACTATGAGAGGTTGTAAGGCAATTAACGCTGGAGGTGGTGTTGAAACAGTATTAACCCACGATGGTATGACTAGAGGTCCATGTGTATCTTTCCCAACCTTGAAAAGAGCTGGTGCTTGTAAAATTTGGTTGGATTCCGAAGAAGGTCAAAGAACTATCAAGAAAGCCTTCAACAGTACTTCGAGATTTGCGAGATTGCAACACATTAAGACTGCTTTAGCAGGAACATTATTGTTTATCCGTTTCAGTACCACCACTGGTGATGCTATGGGTATGAATATGATCTCGAAAGGGGTCGAGTATTCGCTTAAACATATGGTTGAAGAATTAGGTTGGGATGATATGGACGTGATTTCGGTTTCTGGTAATTATTGTACTGATAAAAAACCGGCAGCAATCAATTGGATCGAAGGAAGAGGTAAATCAATTGTTGCCGAAGCCCGTATTCCTCGTGATGTCGTTCAAAAAGTACTTAAATCAGATGTCGATGCGCTTGTCGAACTTAATATCAGTAAAAACTTGGTTGGTTCTGCCATGGCTGGTTCAGTAGGTGGTTTCAATGCCCATGCTGCCAATTTGGTCACTGCAGTTTACCTTGCTTGTGGTCAAGATCCAGCTCAAAATGTCGAGTCTTCCAATTGTATTACATTAATGAAGAATGTCGGTGGTGATTTACAAATTTCAGTTTCTATGCCCTCTATCGAAGTAGGGACTATTGGTGGTGGTACTATTTTAGAACCACAAAGTGCTATGTTGGAATTGCTTGGAGTTAAAGGCCCTCATCCAACAGAACCTGGTGCAAATGCTAGACAATTGGCTAAAATCGTCGCTTCGGCAGTATTGGCCGCCGAGCTTTCCCTTTGTTCCGCATTAGCAGCAGGGCATTTAGTTCAATCCCATATGCAACATAACCGTAAAGGTGCCGCTGCAGCCCCAGCTCCAGCATCCAATGGTTCCTCCAAGATTGATGACGTCAAGCGTCTTAAAGAAGGATCAGTCAATTGCATCAAGTCCTAGAGAAAAGAAAAGAAATCTTCATTTTCTTCCATTGTATTTTTAGAAGCATTCACTATTTAAAATTTTCTAACTAGCTCCCTCATTGCTTGTATTTATCCTTTAGATATCTTGTAATTTAGAACTCCATTATTACGTTTATTTAGTTTATGTCGTAGTTTTCGACAATGTCGCAAATTTTCGACAATATCGCGTGACATTTGATAATTTTGGATCTTGTCCATGTGAGTCAAGTCAGATTGAGTATAGAAGTGTTGTAATATAGATTAAAATGCCTTCACAGGAGATAGGAGAACCTATTCCTAACGTTGCACACGCTGTATCGGTTTCTTTACCCACCTGGGAAGCTACTGTAGGTTATGAGGAAGGTGAAGACTGGGTTACTAGTAAAATGAACTCGGGTTATCCCAGATTTTTCATTCATTCGATAATTCAAGAGTTGGCTAAAAGCATTGAAACCAAGTATGGGAGGGACGGAGAAAGAGCTATGGTATTCCCTACATATAATGTTGCTAAAAGATGTCGTGATTTCATCAAATTGAATGCACCCAAGCCAACAAATGTCCGAGTTTTGCAATTAAGTACACCTGCACCAGCGACTGAAGAAGAGAAGTCTCGAGTGGTCGAAACAAATATTGGAGTTGTTTTCTTTCCCAGTGCAGATTTCCCCTTGGCCAAGAGCTACTGGCAACATTCTGGTGAAGGTATAAGTTCTAGAATGGGGGAATATGTCCTACGTGAATTGTTTAACAAAGATAAGGCTGACTTATCGCCTAATTTCAATTATAAACTCAAGCATGAGATGCAGGTGCAAGCGATTCAAAGGAAATCACCTTCCTTATCTTTCAACTCATCTACTTCAAACCAAAGAGAGGAAGTTGAAAAGGACTTCAACTCATTCATCGAGGAGAAATACGGTCGTATACTCGACTTGAAATTCGCTACACAAGCTAAAATTGCCTTGAAACGAAGAATTTGTGGTAAAGTTGAAGAATCTAACTCGGAAATTGCCGGAAGAGTCGGTAGTTTAAGCAAAGATGATGTTTATTTATACCCATCGGGAATGGCGGCCATATTCAATTCACATAGAGCTTTACTTCAAACACAACCACCCAAAAAATCAGTTTGTTTTGGTTTCCCTTATGTCGATACGTTAAATATTCTTAAGAAATTCGGTCCCGGGGTCCATTTCTTGGGATTAGGTGACGACAACTCGTTAGACGAATTGGAAAATAACTTGAAATCGGGTAATCTTGATATTATGGCATTATTCTGTGAATGTCCTTCGAATCCATTATTGAAAACACCAAATTTGAAAAGAATTAGAAGTTTAGCTGACCAATATAACTTTGCCGTCGTTGTTGACGAGACCATTGGTAATTTCTTGAATATCCATATCAATCCTTATGCTGATATCATTGCTTCCTCATTGACCAAAGTATTTTCCGGTGACTCTAATGTCTTGGCTGGTTCTATCGTGTTAAATCCAGAATCTAAATATTATTCCACTCTTAAGAAATTCTTTGATGAAGATTATGAAGACCTTTTCTGGAGCGAAGATGCATTGTTCCTTGAACGTAACTCGCGAGATTTTGCCGAAAGATCGCATAAAATCAACAAAACAGCTTTAGCTACTGTCGATTTATTACAAAAGTGTCCAATAATCTCCGAGGTATATTACCCCAGTATAAGTGAATCGAAAAAGTATTATGATGCCATTAAAACCGAAAATGGTGGCTATGGTGGATTAATCTCGTTTGTATTCCATAAGCCAGACCAAGCAGTACGCTTTTTCAACGCCGTGAATATCAATAAAGGTCCATCTTTAGGAACCAATTTCACCTTAGCATGTCCTTATGCAATTTTGGCCCATTATCAAGAGCTCGACGAGATCGCCAAGTGGGGGATCGATAGAAACTTAATCAGAATCAGTATCGGGTTGGAAGACGTAGAAACATTATTGCAGGTTCTTAATTCGAGTCTTGATGCCGCCAGCGAGGTTTAAAAATATGTACTCTAAATAACTTTCATAGAATTATACACTCCTATTTTGAGTTCTTATATTAGCAAAACTTAATATTATAAAGTTCGCTGATAATTAAGGCATTGTAAGTCCTCTTACGACCTGAGATAGCTTATTTATTTATGGGTACCTAGAAATTTAACATGATCACACAGAGCTGGTGGTTCACCGGTTAGCGGTTCATGTTGTACTACACCAGTGTACCAATACTTATTTTTGCTGGCATAAAAGTTTTGCCAACTCCGAATATCATTTTCGGCTTCAATTGGATCCAATCCTCGCAAATCATAAGTATATTGTTCAGGTATCATTAAACACCCAGTAACAAACACCCTGGCAGCATCTTTACCACTTAGCTTATGATAAGCACCTTTTGGTCCGTATACATTTCTTGAACTTGAAACATCATAAACCAGTCCATTGATGCCTACATAAATCGGCAACTTGGGGTCTGAACCATCATATTTCGCCAATTCATCCAAAGTCAAATTGACATAACTGTTGCTTAAACGAAACTTCAAATAAGCTGGATCTATTAATTTACCAGAGTATCCCCAAGTTCCAGTTGAAGTGAACCACCATGAAAAAAATGCGTTGAAAACCAACAAACCTCCAACTATCCTGAGAATATCAAGAGCACTAATCGATTCATGTCCCATTGAAAACGCAATTTATTATTAAACCCTCTTAATCCTACTAGTTACAACTCATCTACAATTCTTCAAATGATACTACATACAGGAAAATCAGAATATATACCAATGGAATTGAATACTTATAAAACTAGCTAATTCAAGTAGTAAACAATTCAGTTCACGAGAAATACACTTCATTGTTCTGAAGGTTGAAATTATTATTGGTAAATCCAATCCTATCAGCATCGTTACTTAACAAATCGGCCCAGAATTCATCAGTTACCGATAATATCGAGTGGTCTGTAGGTGCTGGAGGAACAGGAAACCTTTGGCTGGAAAATGAACCATTATCCTGGTTGTTTGGTTGAGGATAAGTGGGATTTGGTGTATTGCCATTGTAGAACGGTGTTTGCACCATTGATGGATATTGACTAGGTTGGCTTGGTGGCTGAGGTATCTGAGGGTGAGGTTGTATGTTGGCTTGTGGTTGTACGTTAGGCTGTGGTTGTACGTTAGGCTGTGGTTGTACGTTGGGCTGCGGTTGAGGTTGGGATTGTGGAATGATTGGTTGTAATGGTAATGTTGGATTATTCTTATTTTGAGCGTCAGGTAGTGGGTAGTTGGAATATGGGATCAGGGTAATGAATTTGCCTTGCGGTGTTTGGGGAATTTTACTATCTTCAGCACTAGATTCTCGTCTATAAGTTGCTGCATACGATAAAATATTCAATGGCACTGTAGTTTTTCCACAAGAAATAGGATTTTGATTGGCATGTTCTTCATTAAACATTTTGGATAATCGATCCATTTCTGAAAG
>JAXQKE010000547.1:0-12484 GCA_037042355.1 Candida sp. Y128-05E
AACATTTCATCCAAGGTGGTGACACCGGTAATAGAGAACAATTCATTAACGCTTTAGTTAAACAAATGAATTAGGAAGGTTAATATTTAATTTTTCTTTGTCTTCTATTGAAGGTTTATCGTATTTTCTTTATGTGTATATTATAAATCTTTATAATTTTTTAATTGGTTAATGTATGGTTTATGTGTGACTATTTTAGTAATCCATGCAATGTAGAGTAGGTAGTTAGTCGTTGTGATACTAATTCTCATTATTGATTGTATTTGTTATATCAACTGACCACAAAAATGTGGTTATTAAAAAAATTTAAATTGAAAGTGATATAGTTTTGTCACTATATGGCATTGGAGCTTCGGGCAAGCTTCCGAGTGGTTACCAGTCGTTCACTAGAGGTACAGGATTGCAAAATTTGAACTCTTGCCTTGTACATAGCTAATTTAAACGTATCAATCAAACAACAACTTTCATGATTATAAGATTAATCATAAGAATAAAATTCCAAATATTATGCTGACAAGTTGGCAAATATATCCGATCGATGATTTATTTCCAGTATTAGGTCTTGATGAGGAAGTGGATCTTGTGGTTGATGTCGATCTACTGTAACTTGAGGTTGAGGTTATTCCCCATATAGCTGTTAAATATTCACTATCAACAGAATAGTCACCAGTTGAATAGGTAAGATAATCTGATCTAGTAGTACTGGGATAACTTACCTCAAAAGTATCAGTATAGGAATAATTCGCCACCCTTACAGCGGAAGGGATAGTTGAAGTGATTTCCTCTATATCTTCGTCATCAGTAATTTTGACTTGAGCCATTGAAATTTCTTCAGCGTCTAAATCAAATACAAAATAACCATTTCGTAAAACATTATCACCAACAATTAAAAAACCGTCTCCTACTAGTAATCCTAATATACAAGTACCAGTCTCGGTTGGAATCATTAAATCGATCAAAGGAACATTAATTTTAGCACCATTGAAATCAAATTCAACCTTTAATGAACTATCGCTAGTACAAGGTACTTCATATTCCCCATAAGTAGTAGAATAAGTAGTATTGAAAGTATTCAAGAATTTGTAATACAAGGATGATGGAAGATAAGTTAGCGTGCTACCGGAATCTAAAAGGGCATTGTAGTATCTACCTTCACTGATTGCGTGGGTTTGATTATTAGCAATAAAAGAAGCACCAGTGAAAAGCACTTGAGTTCTAACGGCTGAATCGTATGATGCATTGTATTTTAGCATTGGAACTGTTTGCAAAGTGCCCTCATATTTGGCATGATCGATAGCACCAAAAAGGACGGACCCCGTTGAAGAACTAAGGGTGTTTAAATAAAGTGAATATAAATTTTTGGCAATTAAACCTTGGGACTTCAACTTCATGGGGAAATTCTCATATTGATATCCAGAATCGGTAAGGAAATCGTAGGTCATTTCTAACCCAGGTAAGCCGATACCAAATACCCCCATTTCCGAATTGGTGAAATTTGCAATAGCAAATGAAACGTCAGAAACTTCAACATCACCAAAAAACAAGGAATCCTGTCCCCAAGTTCCTCTAGCAAACGTATCGTCATAATAAGCTATTTCAAACCCAGGAGCGGTTTCATTTTGGTTATAACTATCTGAATCAGCTGTATTGAAAGAACCATACGAAGTACATGTATCTGTTGTGTAGGCGGTACTCATAACTCGAGACCAATTGATAGTAGACGAATCATCCGAAGTAGCTTTCACAACCGCTGGTTTATTTTGCACTGTTTCCTTTTTGTCATTGGCATTAAAAAAATAGTAATCATAATAAGTTGCCGGTCTCATACAGACTACGTCATGGGAGTGTAACCATAAATCCGAAGAACCAGTATCGATCAAAACACCAACCAAATCCTTATTTTGACCAAATTGCAACTCTGCCAAATACCAGGTCTTGGCGTTTTCGATAACCATCAATTCACCATCTCGTTTGGCATAACCTCGTTTTCTATTTCTTTGGCCATCTTTCAAATGTTTGACATCATCACCATGATAAACATCAAAGTTCAATTTAATAACTGCAAAAGTTAGACTAATAAATATCCAGATAAACTTCATTGATGATCTTCTTGGTGATCTCTATCTACACTTATATAATGATTTTAAATCTGACATCATACCAAGCAAATTACGACCATGCAACGACCATGCAAATGACGAAAGTCTAAACGTGTAACCAGTATCAGCCAAAAGTCTAAATTTGTGGCTCACCAAGATCCGGAGATACCGTATAAGTAATGACCTGATTATAATGACGACCCATTGGTTGTAGTCCTCGTGGGTGGAGATACTTTTGCTGTACTATTTCTTGGCGGCGTAAGCGGCGTGCAATGAATTATTTTTACCACTTTAATTCTACCTCGTATTTTATTACTGATCATTTCAAGACTAAATTAATGGTTGGGGTTCGTGTGTTCGTATCCTGCAAAGTAGACCCCGTTTTCTTTTGCTGTTAATTCATGAATTTCAGATTGTATATTCTCCAAGATCAACTTATTTTTTGTATCGATCTCTAAGAAAATATTATTTTAAGGAGTTAAAAGCTGATTATTTAAAAGATAAAAAGATTGATAAAATAACCAATTTTTAAATTGAATAACTCATATTAGGTTCTAAAATTGGTCTTCATTCCCAAAGTAGTTATCAGATTAAGTGGAAATCGTAAGCATCAATAGTGAATCAATACCAGACCTGATCTATATCTACCTAACCACACTTGGAGTATTAGTAAAGATGTAGAACAGGGAGCACAAAAGTCTTATACTGGTGTGTTATGTAACTCTCTGGAACATTACGTTGGGTGAATCGTGTTCCCTTGTTTGAAAATTATTCAATTGGACACAAAATGAAGGACTCATATCGGGTATAAGCGGGAAAGGAAGAAAAGGTATGAAAATAGTATTCATTGGTATTTCTTGCATTAAATATATATTAACTTTTTATAATACATAGTATACATCATATTCGTAACCGATCTTCCAATTCCAATAGACATCCTTCATTGTAACAAACATATTATCTTTTGTTTATACTAACTTTAAGATATATCTCTTCTCCAGGAGGGCAATTTAGAATTAAGTTCTTAGGTAACTAGATAGAAGTTTACATTGTTTTTATGTCACTTGTTGGAAAGGTTGGAGATAATGCTAAAAATGCTGGTATATAATCAAAGTTTTGATTATTAGTTGATACAATTGATTCAATTAATTCTGAGATTTTGTCGTACAAAGGTTCATAAATTGATTCTTCTTGGACTGGATTTATCTTGCGCTATGCGCATCTTCATATTTTATTCGTCTTGGATAACTGCGGGTATTATGTCACCTAATGGAACACGCTACGCCCGGTCATATCCCCAACCAATCTTCCAATTCCCAAATCCACCCCTCAATCCAGTTATTCCTCCACACTGGAACTGCCCAACCTGGTTCATACAGATCGTAAGTATAATCCAGGAGACCCGGTCTAGTGAATAATTTCACCAATAAATACCAAGTCAACTGGGCAAAATTAAGCACCAAAACCAAACTGAACAATAAGGTGAAGATATTGATAATGACCATCCCATAATTTCTATTCTGTTGTTTATAGTTATAGTAAAAGTAGTATTGTTTAATAAATGGTAAATTTCGCAACAATTTCTGGAATGATCCTTCAGTATCATCATCTAAATTCAATTTACTTTGTATAGAGTTAGTCAACTTATTAGATTTTTCAATTTCCTGGGCGATTTCTTTAAACTTCAATTCATTTTGTTTATCCTTTACAATAAAAGCTTGTAACTCTCTTTGATAAATATTATTCTGGTGTTCTAATAGTTCAATAATTGAAGATTGCTGACGTATTTTCTTCAAATTCTCAACTGAATTAGTCGGGAGTAAATCATTGGGCGATGCATTTTGTTTTATAGTCGATTCCAATTGCCTCGAGTAATTATTGGCAATTTCCAATTGCCGTTTCAACTCATTTATTTCGAGATTTTTATCCTGAAGTTGCAATTCCCTCGCCTTGATATCGTCGTATAATTTATCAAGTGTATCATTATAAGAGTACTTGGAATCAGGATTATATGAGTACTTGGCATCAGAATTATAAGAGTACTTGGCATCAGAAGCATAAGAGTTATACTTTGCAGGTGGTTCATATTTTGGCTTCAAGTCAATATTCAATAAATCTTGATGTGTAAGTTTGAACCGGTTTGAAAGCAACGCTTCAAAGTCATCAAAACCAGTTAATCGTAGTATTAATTGTTTTAGTTGATGTCTTTTAACAATGGATTGAGGAGTTTTATCAATCATATTTTCCAATACATTCAATTCCAGTTTGTGGAATAGTTGTCTTATTCCTAATATTCGTTCTAGTTCAGTTATAATGCCCAAAACTTTGCCTATAGTAGTACTATCCTGTTGTATCATGATATCCCAACTGTGAAAGACTATATCATCTGCCACACCCATTGTGAATGATTGGTACTATATCCATTGATTTTACTGCTGTAAACAGGACGAGAAAAATGAAATACACACATTTTCAACTGAAAAATAAAAGCGCGTAGAAATTTGAAGATTGATAAAGCGAGTAACTAAAGTTAACTAACATTACATTATATAGGGAAAGAAAACCATATATAGAGATTGTAAATTTCACCAATTATAAATATTTTACTATTTGTTTGTTTATTAGGTTAAACTGGTATTAAAAGTAATAATCTATAGCCACTATCGTAAACTAGGATCTATACTATCATCTTCTTTATCATACGGAAGACTGATCTTTTGCATTGGTGGGAGTGGTTGTGGAACTTTCTCTGAATCAACTGTAGTCTCTGACTTAGGGTTGACTATCTCAGTTGTTGGAGTAACTACTGGTTGAATAGATGGCCCTTGTTTTGTGTTATCCAATGGTTGTCCTGGTTCTGACTTTGAATCAACAACTGGTGAAATAGGTTGGTTGGTTGGTGTGGATAATGACGCGTCTGGAATCATTTTTGGTGTTGTTGTACCTGTAGTCTCAGTGGTAGGTGTATTGGTTGTGTTAAGTGTGTTAGTTTCAGTAGTATTTGTTGTCAAATTAGTTGCAATTGCATTTGGAGTATCTAAAGTTGGAACTGAGACTTTTTCAACTATAGGTGTATTAAGTGTGTTAACTGGAGTCACATTTGTCAAATTAGTTGAAATTGGAGTATCTAATTTAGTTGGAACTGGGACTTTTTCAACCATGGGCGTAGGTGTATTGATTGGAGCTATTGGATCAACTGGATTTGAATTTATTTCTTGGTTGATTTTGCTCCCAAATGTATCGACAATTGGTTCATTTTCAACTATGGGTGTGGGTGTATTTAAATTTGTTGGATTTGATTTTATTTCAGCAACAAGTTCGTTGGATTCGGTTTTATCGACAATTGGTTCATCATTATGGACCAAAATACTACTTGGTACTGATTGGTGATCCAATTTTTGTGTTTCTGTAGCAATGGTCTGTGCAAGATCATTCAATGATATCTTATTTTCGTTTGGTATCTGGTTTGGTTGGTTTATTTCATTTCGGTTGTCAATTTCCATGGTTGCTGCTGCTAATAAGTTCGCAAATGCAGTGCTATCATTGACATATGGTTCATTAGTCATTGGCATTGCCATAGGCACATTTGCGACAACGGTTTCTACTGGGGGATTCAATTCCTTTTGGTAATCTCTAACCAATTTCACCGCATTCCTCAATTGATCCGTCATTAATATTCCACTTCCATACATCTTTCGTATTATAAATTTCAATTGATCAATTTTCAATTGTAAACTTGTAGTATCTTTTTTGATACTATCAATTGTCGATTGTATTCTCGTTTGAAATCCAACACACTGATCGTGCAATTCACCCAAAACTTTCTTCTCGTTAGCTGGGTAAGTCCTCAAGTTATCTCCTTCTTTTTTGAGTGTACTCATCATCTTCATTTTGAAATGACGTTTTAAAAATTTATCTAATTTATCGTTGGATTCGATAAATTTACACACTGGACAAACATATTTTTCTTCAGATTCCTTTTGGTCCTCGTTAACGCAACTGGTATGGTACCATTCATTACAACTATCACACTCAATCATAGTCCCAAACTCGTATTCTCGACAAATACAGTAAATTGGCGGTTCTTTGATATTTGAATCGTCCTGAGGGTGTTTAAGTAAATACGCCGATGAATGTTCAAAAATGTCTTCAGTTGAAAAATTATATTCCGCCTTATAATAAAGTTGATACAATTTTTCAATTAATCCTAAATTCAATGAAACTCGTAAATTCAAATGATCCAAGTCTATGGCTTTTTCCATGGTAGAAATAATACTCACGTCTCGAACAATATCCCAAATAGAATATACCCATGCCTCGGCCGGATACAATTCCTTGACAATAGTATCTGAATTAAATCGAAGTCCACTTTCACGTAAAGAGTTTTGCAATTGTTTGACCTCTGAATAAAGGAATATCTTTTGGGTCACCTTAAATTCTTGTAATTGGTTAATAAGATGAGAATTTAAATGCAACTTGGAAAGTTCATTATAGTTAACTGACGATATAAAAATCTTTTCCACTCTAATTCTCTCAGCAATTTCGTCTAAAGTTTTCAAATCAATGTCATCCACAAATTCATACTTGAGAAAATCAGTAACTTCTTGATTGAACTTTTCACTATTGTTGACAATTATTTGAATACTTTCAAAAAGTTCAACGTCCTCGGCAGCAAGAATTTTCTTACCTTCATTATAGAAATCAAGTAAGTTTTGTAAAGAGAACACTTCCTTCTTATCAGAAAAAGGATCAGCACCTTTATCTATCAAGTTAAAAACTTTTATCCACTTGATTCTATCTCTAATTCGAGTTATAAAGTTTAATGAAGGGATTTCTATTCCAAAACTTTCACCCAAATTTATTAAATCATTGAATTCTTGAGTGGTTTTGTTCTTTTTGGATATTAACACTCGACTGGCCTTATCGAAGTTTTCAATTTCCTGTTGTAATTCCAATATTTGATCAGTTTCTGTACTTGAGAAATTTAAGGATGTAATTGCATCAATCAATTTTACCAAGTCATGTAAACTAGCTCTTTGATATTCAGTATTATTCCTAATTCTTTGTTGATGCTTGATCGCCAAAAGATTCTGACACTCCTCAATAAACTGATTTGAATTAGCAATAAATTGTTTCAAGTTTGCGAGTGCCTTTTTGAACTTGATATAAATTCGACAATCATTATTAGCAACACTTTCCACTGCCGATGCTATTTTTTCCCCGTCAGTTAAAATTGACTTATAAATTTTCAATGATAATTGTTCGGTATCCTTCATGATCGTTTCATAATCGTGTAACCATCTTTCAAAGTCAATGGAATAATTTGATATGATCTTAGAAAAGTTTCTCAACTTTTCATCCGAATAATATAAATTGAGCTGAATCGTGAAATTTTTTGAACTCATCAAACTTTCCCTAGTTTGTAAAAAGTAATCCAACGTCATCGAAACCTTGGATTTATCTTTTCGATCTGTGATGGTTACTCTTGAAGGAAAACCAGATCTTAAGTCGACGTCAGTGACAGCATCTGCGAAACTAACATATTTTTCATCGATTATAGTCTCCTTAATCTTCAATTTTCTAACTTCTTGTCTAAGATCCAATTCTTTTGTGCAAAGTTTTTCATACATATCTTGAATTCTGACATAAACATCAGATCCATATCCTATATTTTTCCCAGAATCAAATACTTGAATCAAATTAATCATCATCTTAAACACCAGGAAATTAGGTATGGCACCTTGTGTAGATAACCATTCTTCGGCATCTACAGCATAATTTAGCCAACAGTTAGTTGTAAAGTTAACCTCTTCTGTGACATTGAATCCAAGTGAAGTTGAGGTAGAATATGATTTAGGATATTGTATTATAAATTCCCCAGGTTTTTGGACAGCAACATGGTGTATAATACCACGCTCTTTGAGCATTTTTGGTGTAACGAAAGTGTGCTTGTTTGACATTGCTGGTTTCATAATCTTTTGAAAGGTTGGATTGCTATGTTGGAGTCTTGTTGGTATTCTAGTGGTTTCCTGATTTTGCACTTCCTGGTCAAATTCTTTAGTCAATTGTTCAAATTTGTCATATTCCAGTTCTGGTATAAAATACCAAACTTTATCGGCACCAATAAGATGATAGTTCGCCAATTGTGCGAAATGGTCTTGATAGCCCCAACTGTCCATTGCAAGCGTACCACCGATATTCAATCTTGGAGTGGCGATTTCAGGATTATTCAAATCAGTTTCGACCATAGTTCCTAGAAGAGAGTTTGGAATAATTGGAAGATTGTGTAAATTCCATGGACATAAATTGACACGACTAAAACCTTGATTGTCATCATTTATATTACATCCAAGAGTTTTGACAAACCCCAAATTGGTTGAATTGGATGATATTCTTCCGACTTTCAATTCAAATTTATAATCTTTTAAAAATTTCCCAAGGATATCATCCCATTGGGAAGATAAAACATTACTCATTTCAAAATCGCCAATAGATTTCTTTATATGCTCTTGTACCAATAGATCTCGTCTTATGAAATTATTTAATGTCACGCGAGCTGAAGAGTTTGTTTGATCTTGACAGATTTCACTGTTTTGAACTAATAACTTTAAAATATGATTAATATAACTCTGACGCGAAAGAGTATTCGACTGTTTTGGATCAATATTCAAAGATGCTAGTGGGAAACCTTTCAGAAGCTTGGATTTGATGGATCTTGAGAACGGTTCTAAGGGTTTTATTCTTGGAGGACAATCTGAGTTATGTAGACGTTTTGGTTCTGGTAATCCCTCTTCAAGTAGACGTTTACCATTAGCGTTAGTGAAAGACGATATTTCAGCCAGCTGAAGATCATTGACGGTTTTTAAGTGTAAACAGTCTTTAAGTTCCGTTTCCAACGGATGCAAAAGAGTGAAGAAGGCATTTTGAACTATATCGGAATAAGTTGTTTCTATTTGCAATTCACGACATATTTCTTGCCAAAGATTTTCCTGATTAACTTTTTGATACCCTCCATAAACGTCAACATAATTAAAAAGTTTGAAAAGGTTCAATGGTTTACCATTGATTGAGGGAACCATACTTTCGAATTTAGTTGGCACGGCCTCTTGTGATATCTCTGATATGATGCTTTCTTTCCCACTCTCTTGTGAAGGCTCTGGTTTAATGCTTTCTTTCCCACTCTCTTTATCACCTTCTGTAGCACTTTTCAGAGGGGTGTCAATCGCACTGCCAATCGCACTTTCAGTGCCACCCGCTTTATCGCCTTCTGTAACACTTTTAGGGGTATCAATTGCACTGCCAATCGCACTGTCTATTCCACTTTCTGGTCTATTCAATTGTGGGACTGGTGATATATTGTCATTCTGTACTCTATCAATTTCCATAGGTTGGGAAGTATTCTCAGACGCTTGTACTCTATCAATTTCCATAGGTTGGGGAGTATTTTCGGAGGGTAAACTATCCCCAGGTTGTAAATTCTTGGGAGCAAATATTATTTGTGAACCATTTGTGGTATTTGCTGGAATAATTTCTGGTTCAAGTAGAGGTTGTGGAAGATTTGTAGGTGGTATACTGTTTGCAAGATTAGATTGAACACTTGGCTCCACTTTGACTGGTTCCACCTTAACATCTGGTTTGATTAATTGAGGGACATCTGGTGTATTTTGAGAATCATGAGGAATGGATGGAATAACTCGATTATTTGTTTCAGGGGGTATTTCTGATTTTATATCATCAATATCTTTACTCTCATTCTCCACATCTGAATTCCAATGTTGAGTCAACACTTGGGTAAATTTTGCCAATTTCCCATCATTTAAATCGTCAAATAAAGTGATTGGACTGAATGAAATATTATTCAATTGAATATTTGAATTCAAGGTTTTCTGATAACTAGGAGATAATATCACTTTGATAGCTCCATATTCTTTGGCTTGATCATAAACTGATTCAATAAACTTGATTGGATCTTTCGATTCATCGTCATTTAAATGAAAAGTTGGAATTGTATCTTGTAAATCATTCTTAAATAAACTTGTCGATTCTATAATAGTATCAGTGGTCATATCAGGTACATGGAACCTAGATGTATTTGGAAATGACATGATAGAAGCATTCAAGTATATAATGATTCAGTCAGAATATGAAAATAAAAAATCTTCCACTGCGATGTTTGATCAAGATTTTCCCGTTGTGCGCTACGCCGAGTCGCGCTAAAGTAATGGGTGTAGAAATCATTGATTCCTAACTAATCGCACCACCATCGTGGTGGACACTTGTGCTCTACTAAAACTAGACTCTACAACACGCAATCACGACAACAAACGTAAACGAGTATTAAACAGTTGGATGAATAACTCGTCGTGTTTCTGGTTCAACTTACCTACATTCCTACATAGTTTCACTTATTTTCCGGTGATTGCAAATAATCCTTCCCGGCCAATAATCCCACATTTTCAGGCGAGGTACCATGACATTGCTTTTGGGCTATGATTATATAATTTGATGTTGTAAGTGTTAATGTTGACGACAAGAACACGGTTCAAAGTGAAAACAAAGGGTAGATTACAAAGATTGGTAGTAAGATGCATATGCAATAAACCACCTCAAATATTGCCATTTTTCAAGAAATGAAAAAGTTTTCATAATTAAGGTTAGGTTTATCAAGTCAGTTACGTAATTTGGGATGGATTATCAAAGTTAATTCTCTAATCGATTGGAACTGAGGGTTTGGGAAGGAATTCCGCAAAACGCAATTTTCATCGAGAATCGATGTTTTTAGCCCAACAGTAAGATGAACATTAGTTGTCTCTGCAATAAAATACAAAGTTTAACCAAATACCTCATTGAGAACTAGGAAGGGTACAATTTGAGGATATGTAGAGTTATCAGGCAAACTATTTTGCGTATATCAGATACTGTACAAGAAAACGGGTTGGATGAATGGGGTTGTGTAATTGAATAAATTGAGGAGTAACCTTCTAATTCAACGAACAAATGTATTGTAATACCAAATCATAGAGATAAAGGAATATGCCAACGTTTCACCGAAATATGGAAATATTCATCAATAGCTGAAAATATCTGTTAATCTTACAATTGTTGAACTACCCAATATTCACCTTAATGTCATACAATTCTCTAATCACTCAATTAGTGTAACAACTGATTCTACGTTTGTTACCGTTTAAATCCTACTCGATCATAAAATATTCCGATATCCTTTATCTACGTTGAGGAAACATTGCCATACAATACAATCTGGTGAGTTTTATGCCAAACAGAAAATTAAATGGTCGACTAGAACTGAGATTCGACTCCAATAAGTATCAGTATTAACATAGCCTGGTGTAAATTCTATACATTTATACGAATGGTATACGAGTACAACCAACCATATGTAATGCAAGGATTGTGAACCAACTTACATGTACATTGTCTCTGTGCAAATCAAAGACTAAGCCAAGCACAAAGCCCACAAGCATTTCGTATAGTGGGTACGGCTTGCACTTGTCCCAAATTTGCTTGGTTAACAAATCGAAACCAATCTACATGCAATGAGGTCAGAACATCCAATGAAAACCCACGTTCAATCGCTTGGCAAGTGGCAAAAAAATACTCATCTTGAAAATATGATAACAAGTATAAAAATAAAATAAAATAGAAAAAATATGAAATAGGGGATTTATCGTTATCAGAAATCCCAACCAGTTGAGTAACTGGAAATAACAATTTCATCTTCATTGTTATTATCTTCGCCTGTTACAGTAGGTTTATAATCTGTAGCAAGTTTTTTTTGTAAAATAGGGCTTTTCTAACCGTGCTTCATGCAATGAGCATTTGCGCAATTTCAGTGTTGATAAAAAGTTATGAAACGGTAGTAACAGACAACAATTACTCAGCTAGGTAACATACTCGCCATAAACAGTTCATCTAATTACCACGGTATCTGGTGCAACCTGGTGTAGTTCCAGGAATAGCAGAGAACAACCAGAATAGGCAAACGGATTAGCAATCGAGACGAAACAAGAACCAACACAACCGCAGAGGTGATCACACCAAAGGGTTATACTAACTGTGCCAGCTTACATTTACTCACGATAATTCGTGTTCTACAATGTTTCTTATGTTTTATATATTAATACTAACTATCTCACTGCAGGAGGGTATAAAAGGTAGCACTAAACTTATAACATAGCAGCAACGACGGCTAAACCGGCTAAACCACCAACAACTTGTTTGGCAGCAGCACCTTCGTAGGTGGAGACATCAGCAACGGTGGTTGGTTTAGCAGTTGGTTCAACAACGGTGGTTGGGATGACACATTCACCGGTAACAGTGATGGTGGCTGGTTCAGTAACAGTGACTTCGTGTTTGTTACAGAC
>JAXQKE010000548.1:0-12454 GCA_037042355.1 Candida sp. Y128-05E
CCCAAGTCTTCTTCTGCACTATTTTTATTAATGGGAAAGCTTTCACCACCTGCAACTTTCGTACGAAGTCTTTCAAATCGTTTACTCATCATAAATTGTAACATTTTCAATAAACCATCATCTTTTTTCATAATAGATAACCAAGAAAAAGGACCATAATTCATTCTTCTTGCTTCTCGTACATGAATCGGAGAGTAACCACTATATAGATCTAAAGTTTCTTCATCTGAAGTATAGGGATTAACACCAATGTAATGTTTTTGGTCATTGGGATTAAATTTCAAAGATTGCCAATTAATAATACCCGGAAACATCCCCGATGGTTTGTTTTCTGATTTGGTTGGTTCCTGAATAGTTGGCTTCCAATTTATTGGTGGTAACTGTATGGGAACATTATCTTTAATATTTGACAGATGCGATGATGTATAGTTTGTTAGATTAGGTGTTGGACTGAAATGGTTTGGCAGAGTGTGATTATGTATCGGCGGCATTCCATTAATGCTGTTCGATCTTGAGGAAATTATGGATTGGGTAACATTCAAACCAACATTACTGTTAGCTCTCGTTTGATTTATGGATTGATTGGGTGGATTGTAGATATTATTCTTTGGCGGACTTGGAGTATTATTTGGTTGTGATTGGCTTACAGGAGGAGTAATACCTTGTAATGGCTGACTTAAAGGAGGAGTAATACCTTGTAATGGCTGACTTAAAGGAGGATTATTGCCTTGTAAAGATGCTTCTATTTCTTTGATTTTATTCTTTAACATTTCTAGCTCAGATTGTAATGGCGGAGTTGTAGTTATACGTATTGGATTGTTCTGGATTTGACTTTCCATCGGAATCGGAGGTTGGATCTGGGTCTGTTTGTGAATAAATGTAGGTTCTGGGACCATACGAGCTGGTTCGGAATAATTATTAAACCTTTGTACTGAAAAAGTTGGGGCACCAAAATTATTCTTCAAGTATTTATTACCATTTGGTTCATTCGCTGAGTTCACAGGTGCAACCCAATGAGCGTCTGGATACACACAATTATGACCGACCTTATACCGAATGCACGAGGAACATGGTCGTCCCCGATTGCATTTCACTTTCCGTTTTTTGCAATTCGTGCAACTTAATGTCAAACGATTTCGCTTTTTGACTTTCTGATCGTCCAGCGTTGTACTCATGACCTATTTATACCAACTGTAGATGATATCTCCGTTTGTGATGTATTTTTAAGGTATGAAAATGACTTAATCCCGTCCACGCGGAAATAACTTCAATTTGAGAAATTGATCATTTTACACGACCTGCCATTTTCTCTTTTTAATGTTTTAATCATAAAAGACGTTTAATTGTCATAATACATAATTAAATAAATTACATAGTAGGTTCTTTTTCTTCCATATCCACAAACAATTCAAATAGTTGAACAAGATCCACATTTGGATTTTCCATCATACCACCATAATTGAAATTGGAATCAAGATTATTCGCCTCTAAGTCATTGACTCCAAACGGAGAAATATCAGTGAAATTGGCATTTTTCATTTTATTAGACGTAAATTCTGATAAATTGATATCTGGTGGATCATTTTTAAAATTAAGATTTTGTGAACCGTTATTGTCCTGGTTTACTTTGAACTGCGCTCGGGCATAGTCAAATTTTCTGAAATGTTGTAGAAATTCTTCATCATCCATCAAAGCAGTTGATGTACGGACCTGTCCTGATTTAGCCACTTTGAATTCTTCACACAATTTACAAAGATATTCTAATTCCGATATGGTAAAAAATTGTAGAGAATTCGTCCCATATTGATTTACTTCCGGATGATTCATAGTTTTTGCAAAGAACACATTTGGGTTGGTCATACATTGCTTCAAAACAAAATATACCATAACATATAGCTTGTAAGAATTAACATACTTTCGACTTAACCTGCGGAAATTCCCCACAAACAATTCAGATTCTCTCAAGACAAGTTCATATAACCGATCAGTTACTTGCAACCTTGGTTTCAATGAAGGGTCTGTTTCCAATTGAATTGATAAATATCGTTTATGATGTAGTAATCTCACAAAAAATGATGTCAAGAAACTATGGGTCTTTATCATGCACCTTTCATTCAATGCAGTTAATATAAAATCATAATTTCGTCCAAATAATTCAATCGAATTTTCCAAAACATATGACATTATGTAGACCAATTGCACCACACTTTTAATATAAATTTTGAATAATTCCAATCCAGGATTTGATTTGCTCTTCTTCATTGTACTGTCATTTTCATAATGTATAGCAATCATATAATACATGCACGATAAATTGGTCCGCAAACTTAAAAATATCCCAAATTTCAAAACTTTTAAATAACTCGTTTCATGTTCTATAGATTTTGGTTCAGCAACATTAGCTGGTGCCGGCTTACAAATATGCTCTTTGAAATAATCTTTTCCAAATAATGCATAGAATATCTTTTCCAACTTGTTAGTTTCTTTCAAGATATCAACCACTTTTGGTTTATTCTGAACATTATTAATTTTCTGGACAATCTTTCGATATGAATGACATATACTACCAATGCTTTTAACCATCTCGTTCAAACCGCCCGATTTATCATCATATACAGGGAACTCAACATCACACATATCTAAACTTCCAATATCGAGACATGATCCACAATGTATCGACGATGATGCATCCATATATACCAAATAATGCCACATCGCTCGCCAAATCTTTATCAAATCTTTGTTTTTGTAAATGCTCTGATGTGACGTATAAAAAGTTGGATCACGATTCAATCCGATTGACATGGCGTGTTTAACAATCACTCCAAAAAGAATCTGTGCATCTGCTCCACCCAAACCATGACAATCATTGGGATCAACCATTCTATAAAAATGCAACAAAGTCAACACTTGGACAATCTTAAGTGACGATTTTGATTGAACAAAACAATCTCCAATACATAAATTCAAAATTTTTGTGAAATTTTCGGGGGTTATCCTTGCCATTTCATTAACCATGGACTGCTCATCTTCGTTATACGTTACATTGTCATTGTGAATCAAACTTGCATAACCCAAACGAATAATGAGTAAAAATTTTCCCAAAATAATTAAACTATCATCATTATCAATCATAACTTCACTGTATTTTCCTCGACTGAATGATGGGAATGAATCAAATATTGATTCTAAATCCGTCAACATCGAATTCTCATCGATTATGGGGACAAACGGATGTACATACTTAAAGTATCGACAAAACAACATGAATAAATTCAATTTATCGGGTAAGATTGCCAAAATAGCTTGTTCAACTATGGAATAATAGTCTTTTCTAGATTTTTTACCATTAAACAACAACGAAAGCCCCGGCAATATCTGGGGAATATCAATTGATGTTCGGGGCTTTGATAAATCAATTGGCTTAGCACCTATTGGAGTATTTTTGATATTGTCATCATTATTAAGAGTTAGATTTGCCTTTTCCTCGAGTTTTTCCTGTTCTACCTCTTCATCATCCTCTTCCTGGTCTCTCCCCTTATTAATTTTTGTTACAATCAATGCATCTTCTTCTTCGGGTTCATTTTCATTTTCTTCAGTTTCATTAAATTCTGGTGATCCAGCAATATCTAGTTTCTTTCGTTTCATGTTATAGTCACTTATTATACTTGATTCAGAACTAGGGGTTCTTTTCCTCTTTAGAGGTTTGGCTTTGATGAACTTCGCCATTTCTCCTGATTTGAATAATAATACAGTAAAATTACGAATAATTTTGATAAATGGATCGGATTTGGTTAATCCAATGTAAGAAAACGTCCCTTGTTGTTGCCAAAGTGGTCCCTCTAGGTTTAATGAATATGATGCATTAGTGAATACATGTAAGGTATCCCTAGGGTTGACTTTTAATGTGGTCGGGCCACTCAATGGAATCGTCACCAATTCTTCTTCATCAATTTTCGACGGCTGACGTGAATGGTTGTTGGCGCTATGTATATAAGATTGATTTGAAGTAATTGAAGAATTGCCGGGGGAAATGAAATTTTCTGGAGAAGGGTATTGACTATTCGATGTTAATTGAGGGCTTGCTGGCTCTAATTTTGGTGTTGGGTTATTTGGAAATGCAAAAAATGAGTTTTCACGGGAATAGGGTATTGGTCTGTTGGATGTAGTCAATACTGGCGAGACAAAAGCAGGATTAGGTAATGGAAGCGGTATATTTCCATTAGTCGGTGTACCGAGTTGTGGTGGCGGAGGAACCGATTGGACTGATTGCGCAAGTGGCGGCGGGGGAATATGTTGCTGGGGTAGGTTATGATTTAAGTTCTGAGGAATCTGGTTCTCCGGAGGCAGGGTCTCAATATGCCCATCATTCTGAACAACTCCATGGTTTCCATCCGGAGGAATTACCAAATTATATTGATTTTGATTATAAACTTGACTTCCGTCTTTGGATTCTGATTCATAAAAGCATAAATGAGCAATTGATTTCAGTTTGCAGGAACCGCAGATTGGTTTGACTCGATCACATTTCAGTTTCCGCTTCCTACAAACAGAACAAGAAGCAGGAACCCTATGTCGTTTTTTATAAGGTAGTTCCATGATTAAAAGATTAATTTGAAATAATTTTGTTCCCCATAAAACTTTTGATCAGGTTTTAACAATGGGATTGAAATACACGAAAAATATTTAGTCAATGGGAAGATGGATGATTATAATATATCAATAGTTTAATAATAACTTTGATTTAAGCTTTTAATATTTTTCATCTACATTTCACCAAATGCTTCTCTACTACCCCAGTCTTTTGCCTACAATCATGTGATTTTCCCTCAAGTTACATTACCCAACCCCAATAATGGTGATACTTCAAGATCAAACGAGTATCAAGCGCAATCGTAAGCGCATCAAGTTCATCATTATCTGCTACATCATTGTAGACCTCCATCTCCTGTGCCACAATCGGGGTTTGCTTCGTACATATAATGGAATAATTTGTCCGAGGTATATCGAACAATAGTACTGGTGAGGGAAAATTTATCGCTAAAAGTAGCTGTTGACAATACACAACAATAGATATTATCCTACACAATAAAGTTTAAAGTTAACCGTTGAAATTATCTTGACGAATTGGTTCAATCAACCGTAGATTTCAGATTGTGGTCATTTCGCTTCTTTCCCCTATTACAATTTCACATTCATCTACGAAAGTATAATGCTCAATGGTGTACGCATTGAGCTTCACACTGAGGAGTAAATGAAGTAGTTTGAATTGTAGGAAAAGTCAGCCAAAATATTGGCAAACCCCGCGGGAATGGTGGCGTGGTGATCCGTATCGTTTACTATTGTTTGTTAGTGCTTATACTCAGACCATCAGTGTTATCTTTTGTGAGGCATGCAAAAGATATGCGACGTATAGCGGTAATATATAAAACACATGAATTGTGGTGGACCAGTATTATCCAACCGGCCGCTTCCGTAGTGTAGCCCCAGCCCTTGCTATTGATGATAATTGTTGGGCAAATCTTGAACTAGGATATGAATATTGGCCAGTCAATACGATGGAGAAAATCATCTAAAAGTTCGAATTCACGTTGCCTATTTAATGGAGTGATACATCAAATCGCTACATTTCTATATACTGTAACCAGTAGGTTTAATAGAGTCACTTCAATTAGTCGAAGACGATGCTTCATCATCATTTTTAATATTTTTAATTGCGTCATAGTTAAACATTGAGTGAATTGGATCGTCTGACAATTTCGAATCCTTTGATCTAGACTTTAAACCATTATTTTGCAGTTTCATCTCTTCTATTGTAGAATGGGTTCAATTGGTGAAAAAGAGGACCTAAATTTGTCAGAAAAGAAGCTCTTACTTAAAACATGTAATATAACTCTGAAGCGATAGTCAAACTCAACTCAATCCTATTCCTATTCCCATTGTCATTTTTTTACTATTTTAATCAATCTGTTGATGTGGTTATAATTTTGACGTGGATCGAAATTACGCGTAATAAATTTTGTTGCAAAATCGAACAATTATCAGTTTCTGGATGCCATGAGTGATAATGAAGGCTACTACGATGCTAACGACCCAGAATTGAATGAGTTTATAGTACAAGACGACGAGCAATTACCAGAAGTCACGGAGGCTCCAACAGACACTTATTTTGATAAGGTATTACAATTATCTTCCAGTGCAAAACCAAATGAAAGTCAACCGCAAAAGGTGTTGAAGGCTCATATAGCCGTGTTGGTCAGTGCTTTGGGTGGGATAGATCACACATCGACTGAATCTCCTCCTCCTTATAAGTTAGGTCACGATGCTTTGGCGTGTTTGAAAGATTTGAAAAGATGGATTAAAGCTATTGACGAGAAAAACCAAACTTTCGATGTCGCCTTGGCGTGTGCTGAATCAGGTTTAGTGATTAATGAACTATTAGTTATACTTTGTCAATGGGAATATCAAAAACAAAAGAAAATCCCTATAAAAAATGTTAGAATTTCCGAAAAAATCATGTTGTCATGTCTTGAATTATTGGTGTTATTAACCTGGCCAATTGATTTGAATACTCAACTATCCGAACAACAAAAATTGCAATACTTTATGATGAAAAAAATCCAATTGACATATAAAAAATCGATTTTACAATACTTAAATGGGTTAACTTTGAAAGCTATTATTAGATTGGTGTTACCTACTATTGAAAAGAGTCGCCTGGATCGTGATCCAAGAGATAATTCTATTTTGAAATTGGTCATTTTGTTTATTAGAAATATTGTGGCCATCGAACCTGCTAACTTATCCATTTCTTCGAAATCAACTTCAAAACAATTGGTTGAGTCAGATCTTTTACCTAGTGATATGACTTTTGATGACATTAGTCATACTACTGTTTTAGCAGCTTTCAAAAAGAATAAGGTATTGATGTTAATCCTAACTATATCGGGTTCAATTGGCCAAGATTTCGATAAAGAATTTTTTGCTATACCAATATTAGAAATAATTTACTTATTAATCAAAGGTACGAATCCTCAAGACTTGTTG
The DNA here is from genome assembly GCA_037042355.1 of Candida sp. Y128-05E. Lineage (NCBI taxonomy): Eukaryota > Fungi > Ascomycota > Pichiomycetes > Serinales > Debaryomycetaceae > Candida > Candida sp. Y128-05E. The sequence goes on from JAXQKE010000548.1 coordinate 7,048, forward strand.
AAATATATAAAAAATCAAAATTCGGTATCAAAAGAATCAAATGACACATCAACAGCACAATCCACACCCTCCATAAATTCTACTGTTGATTTAAACCTTCAAGATTTATTATCCAAGGAAGCTAAAAAGAAAAATTTGCATAAACAAAATATTTCGACTAGGCATGGACGTTTTGGTACTTTATTGTCCATTCGTAATCACGATACCAATTATGTAATATCGGGACAGAATGCTTTGCAGAGTACCGATTCATCTTTGGCCAAAATGGACCAGTCGAAAGCTTGGAATGATCGGAATTCTTTTAAATATGATTCAGATGAATACACTACCCCTATAATACCCGTTTTCATTAGTCATAAAGGGATGAAAATAATGGTGGAATTTATAGAGACTTTATTAATCGGTGGCTGCTTTAACACCTTATTCGAAAGTATATCAAATATCTTTTCCGGTGCTTCAGATTTGATAAATATTGACCCATACGACAAAGCTAGTTATTTCTATACAATGGCGTGGTTTTTTGACTATAAACGTCAGAAAATTGAAATGGGAGAATTAGTCGTCGAGAATATTGAAGATCAAGACCCAAATAACTATGGCTCAGTTGGAGCCGGTCTAAGTGAAGTTAATTTTATTTTACTTATAACCTACTTCCGAGAATCGTTTGAACATAAACAATGGAGTTCTTTGCATGTTGCCATGATATGTTTTAGAGAACTTATTCAAATATCCCATAGTATTTTCACAAAAACAAAACCAAACTCTGCTGATATCTTACTTGAAAATGAAGAGGATGAATTAGATCGTGAATTGGCAGAGGGGATTATTCGAAAATTATTTTCCTTTAGCGACTTTATATCGTTGATTGGTAATATACCACAAACTGCGGCAAAGCATTCCCCAGATTATTTAAAAGTGTGTATATCTGTTGTTCATATTATTTTAAAATCGTTTGAAAGTTTTGCCAATGAAGATGTGAAATTTTATGTCCAATACAAACGAAAGAGAAAGGCAAACAATAACAAGAGGGTCAATAACCTTGATAAAGATACTGAAGATTCTTTACGTGATGTTATCGATGCTTCAGATGATGAATTCACTGATCAACGAACACGAGAGGTCACCAGAGAAAGGAAATTGAATTTTCAAGCAACTGAATCTAAATTTTTCCATACCTCCATTGTCACAAGTTATATTGAATTCTTATCGAGATATAGAGATTTGTCTTCTGAAGAAATAAAGTGGTGTATTTCATATTTCCATCGATTATTCGTGAAACGGAAAGACTACACAGGTTTGTATCGTCTTGACTTTATGCAGACACTTCAAAAGATAAGAAATGATGTACCTCGAAGTTCTAGTATACGGAAACATGTTGACGAATTTATATATTACTTTATGAAGAAGTTTAAACAAGCCTTTGAGAGATTCCCACTCCCAATTGAACTATTGTTCCCAAGATTTGAGAACCAAGAATCAAAGGTTTATTTTGCAACCGGAGATGTTTATGAAAAACCGCAAAAGAGCTCGCTGCATCCTCAGCTTGCTAAAGCCTATGAATTTATTCGAGAATTCAACTTAGATGAGAAATATAAGCTACTCATTAGTGCATTAAAGAGTCAAGAAAAATATCCATTAATAGAGTATATTATTCAAGAATGCGATCGTTTACTAGAAGAAAGAATTTTGACTCCTGATGAACCTCTATCGATTAGATTGATACCCAGATATCACAGGCTATTTATAAATAACCCATACTTGAGATTACTTCTATCCATTACGGGTTTTGATTTACCATTTAGTTTGGATGAACTATGTGAGTTGAAGCCATCGACCGATAACGATTCGTTAAGCCAGTCCATTGGGTTTATGAAGAAATGGTTAAAAGATGATGCGGAGTTCGAGGCTGGTCAAGATGCGGTGTATTTTTTGAGACCTAAAGAAGATGAATACGATGACGTCGAATATAACGATTTCGATAATGATTCAATTGCATTTGAAACGATTCCAAATTCGATGGCAAATAGGGATAATCTCAATGAGCTTGATATGTTGGACAGTTTAGAAAGACAGATTGATAGCAGCCAATCACAGTTTTTGGGATTGGAAAAGGGTATTGCTAGAAGGAAAAGGAAGAAGCATGAACAATACAGTGCAAACGAGCCAGTAAAAAGAAGACCTAAAACTAATCAATCAAAAAGTACTCGTGCCCCACCAAGATCTTTCCAAGTTACAACAGACGATGAAGATGCTCCATTGAAATCAGCAGAGTATGTCCGAGACTCGGATGATGAATCTGACGACGAAAAAGAGTCAAATTTCTTTGCAAGGGAAGAACGTTTACGTAAATTGTTAGCAGATACAGGTGGTATGATCAACCCATCTCAACTTGCTGAGTTCAAAAAGGCATGGTCAACTTTGGAGCAATCTAATGGGTCTTCAACTTCAGAATCAGTATCCAAAGCGTTGAAAACCACTTCATTGTTCGTTGAAGATCTGGATATTGAAGACCCCAATGCTTCACAAGACTTTGAGGATGCGCAAGCTTCTGTGTCAAACATCTCAAAACGACCAAGAGTGGAATCGAGTGAAGAATCGGAAACTGAAAATATCAGTAGTAATAGTAATCAATTTATGAGTGCCGATGAAGAGGATGAACAACTGATGGAACAACCAGTTCCAAAGAGAAAGAAGACGTTAGTTATTGATAATGACGAAGACGAATAAGTAAATTTTGTGGTATTAAAACTTGGAATTTAGATAATTATGTAAAGTGTTAATACATGCAAGAAATATCAATCTATCACACACTGTTCAGTAGAAGAATCCATGTTCGATAGACTTCCATATGTACTGATAATCATCACAAGGAATCCGAATATGACACACGAAATACTTGGAATAGCTTTCCAAATAAGAAACTCTCGATCGTAGATGTTACCATTGCCTTTGGCATTCAATTTTTCCCAAGAGAGTTTCAAATAACACATTGGCGGAATTATATATGCCATTAGCGAAGCTGTGGTTGCACCTATCAATTCAAGGATTATTCCCAAGTTACAGGTGAACAAAGAAACAGCCATTGATGTGAATACCAAGAAAGTAGTAACGAAGAAATGTTGTTTCTGATTCAATTCTAAATGAGAAGTTGTACCATCGACGGTTTCTTGTGATGCCATTATAACTTCTTTTAAAACGTCTCTCACCACATAAATTTCTAGAGGAAATGTGGTCAACATATTCAAGCCGAAACAAAACCTGGCGACATTTATCCAATTATCATCACCTTTGAAATTGTTCAACACATTACCTTTTGTAATGCTTCCAAAATTCAAAAGACCATTAACCGCCATAACCCCACAAAACACCATGGAAACACCACAGGCGATATGGGTGATCTTAGAAAATTTCTTCAAGGTGGCATTTTTCAACGAGTTGTAGATGTAGATGGTATTATGATGACAAACCAATGCAAAAGAGATGACTGATATACCTTGAAAAATGCTTGCATTTATCGTCCATTCTTGTTTTGTCAAAGGTGATTTCAACGCAGGGTCAATAAATGGAGCCCGACAAACAGTAATCACGACAATAATGGACATCCCAACTAAAGCAAACCCTGAAGCTTTTGCCAATTTGGATATATCTCGATTTAATGATAATGGATACGAAATACAAGTAGTGAATAGGATAATGATGACATTACGATGAAATAACCAACCAATCACGGAATCAGGTCCTGTGATTGAACCAGGGAGCACTGCTTTCATTACATGGGGAATGGTATCACCAATAATCACACAAAACGCCATGCATCCACCATAAGCAAACGCCGAAATTGCAACTAGAAGTAAGATTTTCCCCCATTTACCATAGCATTTGTAAACAAAATCTTGATACGATGAAGTACCACTTAGTTCGGCATTGATAACTATCAATCTCAAGGTCCAATCAATGAGAAATGTCAAAAATATCATCACGACAATCCCACCAATTAACCCACAATTTTTGAATGCAAACGGCTGTCCTATAATACCAGCTCCCAAAATAGAGTTTGCCATATTCATAAATGCCATCTGCATGTTCGAAGTAGCTGCTGGATGTTCATTCGACTCGGCGTCTAAAATATAATCAAATGCCTCGAGTTGATGCTCCTCTTCGTTGGACATTAAATGTGAATCAGCACTATCTCCACTCGAAGTGGTAGTGTCACCATCGTGCGATAGCGGCTTGTATCCTTGTGATTTGCCCATCTTGAGTTCTTCATTAACATTAATGTTGTAGAGCCCATTTCACCCAAATCGCGATTTATGCACGATTGCAGAAATCACCAACCAGATGCAATTGATAATGGAATTTGTGGAGGAGTTTAGCAAAGTATGACGAGTGATGTGTTGCTGTATGAGTTAATCGTACTTAGCTTGATTCTTGGCTTTTGTTAGTTATTCTTGGCTTTTGCTAATTATTCTTGGAATTTGTCTTGGTTGATCTTGGCCAAGAAGGTAAATCGACTCAGCCATTATGTTTGATGCTTTTGATGAACGTGGGTGATATACGAAACGTTCTATTGGACTGTGGGGAAAATACATTTGCTTACGGCTTCTACTTGGCTTCCACTTGCATATTTTGAGTCCCCGGAATTTCTGGAACTATTGGCAGAAGCAAAAAATTGTGTTTGTACTAGAATGGTTAGCTGTTGCAATTATGGGTACCCTACGAAACATCAATTGTTTAGGTGGTGGTCATTTGGTCAATTAATACTTTCCATCTAGAATTGATATGCCAAGAATTATGTACTATGCATTGGATTTAATATACTAGAGATCATGATTCATCTACTAAGCCTGTAAAAAAATATTTTTTGCAACTTCCAAATTTAGCATGAAATGTGGGAGAATTGATAGTTGTTCATATTGGCAGTCCTACTGATCATTCAACTTGGCAATTTATCTCAACGGTTGATTCTATTATTAGACAATAAATTTTACTATATAACCAGGGGTGCAGCCAGGTACATTTTATTTCACCATTATGATTCCAACTACTATTACTCAACATTACAACAATTACCAAGCTTCTTCGGTCGCTTACGTTCCTAACGAAAATGCTTATCAACTGCATTTTGAAGAATTGAACTCTCCTTCTCTGGGTTACAAACATCCTAAAAAAAACACTGTTACTATTGCATTCCCCAAAAGATCTGATTCTGATGACAAGAAACCCTATGATAAGAAAGTGAAATTCACCCGTAAGAGAAGATCTTCAAGTACCGACACTGACTCTGATCACGACAGTGGTGAAGAAGGCGATGACGACTCTGATGATGATGATGATGATGATGATGATGATGACCGTAAGAGAAGATCTTCAGGTACCGACACTGACTCTGATCACGACAGTGGTGAAG
>JAXQKE010000549.1:0-12332 GCA_037042355.1 Candida sp. Y128-05E
AGGAAAATGGTCACTAGAACCGGCTATCAAGTATCCTGTGGTTGCTGGAGAAAAAGGGTTAGTTTTGAAGTCTAGAGCGGCCCATCATGCTATTTCCAAACATTTTTCAACCAAATTTGACAATTTGGATCAAGATTTAGTATTGCAGTATGAAATAACGTTACAGAATGGGTTCGAATGTGGTGGTGCCTATATCAAGTTGTTAGATTGGCAGAGCGAAGATTATACTGATTTCAGTGTAAATACGCCATTTCAAATAATGTTTGGACCCGACGTATGTGGTGCCAATAACAAAGTTCAGTTTATAATGACTCGAGAATCCCCAGTTACTGGTAAAAGTGAAGCCAAACATATGACAAACCCACCAATTGCCAGGATCAATGATGTTACTGCTTTGTATACTTTAGTTATCACAAAAAACCAAGATTATGAGATTAGAATAAATGGGAAGGTAGCGAAAGCAGGCAGTTTATTAGAAGAAGATTTATTTTCACCTCCTTTGAATCCGCCCCGGAAAATCGACGACGAGAATGATTATAAACCATGGTTATGGGATGAGCGTAAGTTTATTCCTGATCCTGAACGATTGGGTAAACCCGACGATTACGATGAAAAGTACGCTAACCACGAAATACCCGATCCAGAAGCTACAATGCCAGAAGATTGGTTGGAATCGGAACCGATATATATCGATGATCCTGAAGCTGAACCTGGTTCAAAAACAAAGATCGTCAATCCCAAATGTTTGAATGTATCTGGATGTGGTCCCTGGGATCCGCCAATGATTAATAATGATAATTACAAGGGCCCTTGGATTCAACCAACTATTGAAAATCCCAATTACGAAGGGGAATGGCAGCCCAGAAAAATTGATAACCCCGAGTATTATGAAGATACAAATCCCTCGAACTTGAAACCAATTGGGGGGGTCGGATTTGAATTATGGAGTATGAATAACAATATTCTTTTCAACAATATTTATCTCGGCCATTCCATCGAAGAAGCAGAATCAATCGGAAATTCAACCTGGAAAATAAAGATTGACTTGATAGATAAATTGAAAAATTACCATCATAATATAAAAAATCAACCTCATACTCCACCACCAGATTTTGAACAATTAATAAAAGGCGATGGCTCGAAGTCTGCTGAGCGGATTATATCTTTCATGCAATTGATTCTCAATTATCAATATCAACAAATAAGTCAGTTTTGGAATAGTTTCATCAATGATCCATTCATGACTATAGAAACTTATCCATACAAGTTTATTGTATATAATTTGTTATTCATAACTGTGGTTTGTATGCTTATTGGTCTTATAAGTATAATTATCTGTTTCTTTGCCAATCCAGAGAATGTACCCGAAGAAAAAGACGAAGATGAAGAGGATAAGGATGAAGTCGATACTGAAGAGGTTTCTAAAAAAGATGATGAAAGTGTTGAAGCTTTGGCCGACTATTTCAATAATGAAGGGGTTAGTGTCAACTCATTCCAATCTATAACCAAACGTAAATAAAAATTGTTTAATAGGATTGTATAGAAAAAAAAATGAAATTTAGTTAGTATATAAATTTTCAATTGCGAAAACGTTTACCCCACAATTGAAGATGAATGAAAAGAGTATTAACGTTGGTAGTGGTCGATTTCACTACTTTTTAGCTTTAGTATCTACACTTGTATTTGGCGGATACGTATTTAACAAGGTTTTTCCAGTGAATTCGAGTAATATCCCATTTGACGGTGAATTAGAAATTAGAATATTGACCCAGAACATTAGGTTTGATAATGTCAAATATCCAGCTAGGGAAGAAAGACCATGGACGGAGAGGAAGAAACATTTGATCAGTGCGCTTGATTTCAATACCCATGGTGACAATAGTATCATTTGTTTACAAGAAGCTTTACATCATCAGATTATCGATATATTAGCAGGTTTGAATAACAATAATCCTAGTGAACGTGAATTCGTCTACTATGGAGTAGGTCGAGATGATGGCAAATTAGCAGGGGAGTTTGCCCCGATATTATTTCGGAAATCGGAATGGTCAATCCAAGAATCAAAGACTTATTGGTTAAGTGAAACACCAAAGGTGCCATCCAGAGGATGGGATGCAGCACTACCAAGAATATTAACCAAGTTAGTATTAAAATCAAAGAGAGACCCCATGATTGTTGTGAATTTCTATAATACCCATTTTGATCATCAGGGGAAGATTGCTAGAAAACATTCGGCCGAATTTATCAGCAAAAAATTGAAAACTAATGAAGCCAATTTCTTCTGTGGTGATTTGAATACAGAGCCAACTGATGAACCTTACAAAATTTTGACGGAAGCAGGAATCAAGGATAGTAGATTATTAGTGAATCAAGATTATGCATATGGATATGAAACGACTTATACCGGGTTCAGAGATGAGGATTGCCGCACGATTGATTATGTCTGGTCGTCTCCCGGTTCCAAAAAATATTATCATCATGAAACTGGGGAACCAGATTATCAAATCAAAATTCGCCAATTTGCTATCTTACTCAATTATTTCCGTGGTTTCCATTACAGCGACCATCGTCCCGTTATCGCAAACTACCGTATTTCAAAAAATAATTATTTTAATTAATATTCATTCCCGTCATTGTCCTATTACTTATTTTCTCCGGAGGGATTTTATCAACTCCGAATGTATACAGGTTTAGAAAATGTGTTCAATGTATTAACTGTTAAATACCTCATGTGGACTAATGTAGTGCTAGTACTTCCGGTATCTCCACGATACTCATGACCACCCCGAAAGCTTGCACCTATCTGTCAATTAAATTTAAACAATCAATTTTCCTCAAACCAAATTTATGGAGTTTCACAGAATCGGAATTAAAATTAGTGGGGGGAAATTAACCTTGGATACCAAACGGTATTACCCATTAGACTACAAGAAAACCCCGAGATACCCTACAATTCAAACATGAGGAGACTGGGGTTATGATTCTTAGTAATACCAATACCAAGAAATTTTCGGGATTCAATATAGCTTATACTGTTACAAATGCAACCACCTTCCCCAACGCATTTTCCTGCACGACGGGGAGAATATTGGATGTTATTAGCTCCGAGAAATAGGCAGCTTTGTTTTAGCATGCAAATGAGGTTGGTATGTAAGCCTAATCGAAGTTGATGATTGGTTCTATTCTCTGATGCATAGGGCGAAAGCCATCATATCTTCACCGGTTTGTCACCATACAGCATGTACGTATTAGCAAGGCTAAAGCTGCCGTTTAATTATGTAAACTTGACACATTCGGAAAAAATCACCGGGGAACACCGTAACAGATATTACCAATATATTTGTCATAATAAAAGCGGAGTAGGTTCTGTGGGGGATACTCGATAACAATACCCAAGCGTCCATTGTTCTTCGGTTAAGCTGATCGATCATGTCGGGAAAACAATAAAGGCTTTTTATGGTATACATTCTCACACGTTAACTTTGTATATATCGCCAAGAAGATTCAAGATAGCAACCAATATTGAGGGGACTTTCAATCTCATAAGTGAAGATTCCTGAAGCGGGCTAGTCGAGTGCGTCCGAGCTGCATTCAACCTGCAGAGTTTTTTTTGCCGTTCACTTTGTGCTTTTTTATTGGTTAAACTTAAAGAGGCTTAAAGTTTCAGTTGTTCGTAACCCCACCTGATGATACTAATTGACATACTGATGAACTGCTTCACACAACAGCTGGTGTTTTGGAAGGAAAATATCTTATTTTGAATAACTCCCCTTATCAGGGATGGAGAAATCTTCAAGTTCTCCGGGTTGCTTGGCAAGCTTCAAAATATGCATGTCAAAAAAAAAAATGAAACCTAAAAATATATTTATTATTCGATGTGGATAATATTGTTGGTTCAAACAACATGAATGATTGGATGTGGGGGAGTGATACCAAGATAGGTGGGGATGCAGCATTTGGTGGAGGTAAGAATTATTTTTGCATTGATGAATGGCAAAGAAACATTTGTATAAATAATACTATATTCGTTGGAATGAAAATTTTAAATCATCAAGATGTCTGAATCTATTCTTTCCTTGGAAGTAGCTCAACATAACAAAAATATTGTTAAACCGCCAAATTTCTCGTCCGCTAGTATTAGACGATATTTTGGTTCTCGGTTCTCTACATTATTCGTACCAAAAGAAGAGTTAGCTCAATATTCTTGGGGTGAAATCCTTAATCCTTTTACACCTTTGTTAGAAGTTAATCGGACTCAATGGAACTACTTTATGTTGAACTTCTTGTGTTGGATTTGGGATAGTGTTGATTTTTTCACTACGTCATTGAATGTTTCGTCAATCGCCGCTGACTTAGGTAAGTCAGTCAAGTCTGTGACATGGGGTATCACTTTAGCTTTGATGTTTAGATCAGTCGGTGCTGTGTTCTTCGGTATGTGGGCAGATACCTTGGGTAGAAAATACCCTTTGATTATCAATTTAGTGTTATTAATTGTCATCCAACTAGGAACCGGTTTTGTTAAGACCTACTCGGAATTTATTGCTACTAGAGCATTGTTTGGTATTGCTATGGGAGGATTATATGGTTTATGTGCTGCTGATGCTCTTGGAGATTTACCTAAGAATAGTGCTGGTATTATGCTGGGTATTTTCCAAGAAGGTTATGCCATAGGATACTTGCTTGCAGTCGTCTTTCAAAGAGCTATCGCTGACACCACCCCAGGTCGTTGGAGAAATATGTACTTTTTCTCCGCTGCCGTTCCAGTGATCTTTATTCTTTGGAGATTCCTCTTACCTGAAGCAGCTTCTTTCAAGAAGCAAAAGGCTCAATTTGATCAAAATGCTACATCCAAAGGATCTAAATTAGCCCAATTCAAAGTTGACGCGAAAAAGGCATTGAATAAATATTGGTTAATTATTATTTATATGATTTTAATGATGTCAGGATTTAACTTTATGTCTCATGGTTCTCAAGATTTAGTCAACACCATGTTAACAAATCAATATGGTTACGGCTCTGATAGATCTACGGTTACAAATGTCGTTGCCAATCTTGGTGCTATCGCTGGTGGTATGTTTTTTGGTCACTTCAGTCAGTTTATTGGTCGTAGACTTGCAATTATTATTGCGTGTGTTCTTGGTGGTGCTTTTATTTATCCATGGGCATTTATCAGTTCTAGTGTCATTAATCTTGGGATGTTTTTCCTTCAATTTGGAGTTCAGGGCGCTTGGGGAGTTATTCCAATTCACATTAATGAATTAGCTCCACCTCAATACAGAGCTTTCATTTGTGGTGTAACTTATCAATTAGGTAATTTAGCGTCATCTGCATCATCTACTATCGAAGCTACTATTGCTGAAAGATTTCCAATTGTCAGTCCTAAAGGATTGGAAACTTTCAATTATTCCAAGACCATGGCTATTTTTATTGCATGTGTTTTCACTTATGTGATTATTATTGTTTTCCTTGGACCTGAGTACAGAGGTGCATCCTTGACAGTTGACAGAGATGACGTTGCCTCTAAATACGACACTGACCGTGAAGATTATCTTGAAGGTGACAACCATTCTAAAACTATGATTTCCGAGAAAGCTGGCAGTGTCCACGTTGACAACGTCAAGGGACAAGTCTGAATGTGGCAAATGACCGAAATTGCAATTGATTTTCAAATACAATATATTGATTGTATTGACAAATTGCAATTGATTTCCAAATTCAATAAATTGATTGTATTGATGTGTTATGTTTTTATAATGTGAATTTAGTTGATCTAATTCACAATTTTATTCTTTTAAATATTCATTTAGATAGTTAATTATGAAATTTATTTTTGAAATTCCATCTCTAGATAAGTAAATATCTACAATAAGATTTTAAAAATACATTTCAAGAAGCTAACTATTATCATTTTAGATATAATCACAAATAGCAATTGGTTAACTGGTTTAACATAGATACTTTAGAGAAATGTCGTGAAAGTGTCGTACAGAGAGCTTGGCAGTTTTCACGACACCTCTGATAAAGACCATGAGAAGCCTTGGCTCTTTTATACATATAGTAGTGTGTTTACACATATGCTTTACTTTGATCATACCGCTACTGTGTTTCAACTACTGTTATAATGACAGCAGTCATTAATCTGTGTGACCCGCTAGAATAGAGGTGGTAAGGATTTGAAGGGTGCAACTGCATGTTTGAGGAAATTTGCAACTTTATGTTTGATGGTTGCGGAGCCATCGGTCTAGTACAGCCGATCTGCGCTGATCTCGGAACGTATTTTGAGTTTATTACAAGTTTTATTGTTGGCCAATTTTAACGAGGCTTACAATTCTTTGTGGTTGGATACCTCCCGACCCGAGTCTAGTGGATGTCGATAGTGATGAACTAGATTCACACATCCCGCAATGTTTGGGGGTTAAGACGTATTTTTTTATTATTCCGCTACCAAAGGAGAAAATATAAGGTTTGCCGAAATGCTTGGCGTGGAGAAACTTCAAGACGCATGTCAAAAAAAATGCAACACAACCTTATTTTTCGGTGTTTCATAAGGATAACTTGTTTCATACAATAGGAAAAATTCGGGTATGGGACCAAAATATCTGACTCCGCAGTATTTCGTGGAGGTGTGAGTTATTTTTATATTCTCGAAAGAGGCAATGAAACATTTATATAAATTAGCCTAAAATTTCCTAGAATTCAGTATTTTAAATCATTAAGATGTCTGACTCTATTATTTCCTTAGAAGTAGCTCAGCATAACAAGAATATTGTTAAGCCGCCCAATTTTTCCTCAGCTAGTATTAAACGATATTTTGGGTCCAGATTGTCATCATTATTTGTACCAAAAGAGGAACTAGCTCAATATTCTTGGAATGATATCCTTAATCCATTTCAACATTTGGGAGAAGTTAATCGGACTCAATGGAACTATTTTATGTTGAATTATTTGTGTTGGATTTGGGATAGTGTTGATTATTTTACCACATCATTGAATGTTTCATCTATTGCCGTTGATTTGGATAGATCGGTTACATCTGTAACCTGGGGTATCACCTTAGCTTTGATGTTCAGATCTGTTGGTGCTGTGTTCTTTGGTATATGGGCAGACTCTTTGGGTAGAAAGTACCCTTTGATTGTTAATTTGGTGTTATTGATTATCATTCAATTAGGTACCGGTTTTGTTCAAACTTACTCTCAATTTATTGCTACTAGAGCAGTATTTGGTATTGCCATGGGTGGATTATATGGTTTATGTGCAGCAGATGCTCTTGGAGATTTACCTAAGAATAGTGCAGGTATTATGCTGGGTATTTTCCAGGAAGGTTATGCCTTAGGATACTTGCTTGCAGTCATCTTTCAAAGGGCTATTGCCGATACCACCCCAGGTCGTTGGAGAAATATGTACTTTTTCTCTGCCGCCGTACCTGTGATCTTTATTGTATGGAGATTCCTTTTACCAGAAGCTGAATCGTTTAAAAAGCAAAAGGCCCAATTTGACAAAAATGCTGCAACAAAGGGATCCAAATTAGCCCATTTCAAAGCCGATGCTACAAAGGCATTAAATAAATACTGGTTGGTTATTATTTATATGATTTTAATGATGTCAGGGTTCAACTTTATGTCTCATGGTTCGCAAGATTTAGTCAATACCATGCTTACAAATCAGTATGGTTACGGTTCTGATAGGTCTACCGTGACAAATGTCGTAGCCAATCTTGGTGCTATCTTCGGAGGTATGTTTTTTGGGCACTTCAGTCAATTTATTGGTCGTAGACTTTCAATTATTATTGCGTGTGTTCTTGGTGGTGCATTTATTTACCCTTGGGCATTCATTAGCTCTAGTGTCATTAACCTCGGGATGTTTTTCCTTCAATTCGGAGTTCAAGGGGCCTGGGGAGTTATTGTATGTATTTTGATATGAGGAAATATCACAACTGCTGTTCTTGCCATTGGTTGAAATTTATTTTCTGTCAAATGGTTGCACAATATTTTATCACTTATTTTTCTATTTTTTTGAATTTTACTAACCCTTCTAGCCAATTCATATTAATGAATTAGCTCCACCACAATATAGAGCGTTCATTTGTGGTGTAACTTATCAATTGGGTAATTTAGCGTCATCTGCATCATCAACAATTGAAGCTACCATTGCAGAAAGATTTCCAATAATCAGTCCTACTGGAATGGAAACGTTCAATTATTCCAAGACGATGGCTATTTTCATTGCTTGTGTTTTCGTGTATAATATTATTGTTGTTTTCCTTGGACCTGAGTACAGAGGTGCTGTTTTAACTGTCTACAGAGACGATGTTGTCTCTAAATACGATAGTGACCATGAAGATTATATTATAGCTGATAACGATTCTAAAAATATTGTTTCCGAGAAAGCTGATCATGACCACGTTGACAATGTCAAAGAACAAATCTGAATCTTACGCAGTGGCAAATATTGCAATTGGTTTTTAAGTACAATACATTGAGTGTATTGACGTGTTATGTGTTTATATGTGAATTTTAGTAGATCTAATTTACGATTTTAGGAACTGTTGATCAAGTTGTAAATTTTTTATGTGTAGTATTTCACCATAATATGAGTAAATAACAACTCTTACAATAAAAGCTATATTGAAAAAGCTATACTCTCAGTTACTTTGATGACCAGATTCATGGCGAGTTTCATCACAATTTCACTAACATAGGATATTCTGAAATCAGAGTATATTTTGAGCTTCCCTATTGTTGACTGATATGATAACACAACAAAGAAATTCACATATTTCAAAAGAGTCTTTGAGTAGAATTATACAGAGTCATTCAACTAATGGTTACATCTTGTCTATATGGCTTCACTTTAATTGATTGTGGTAATTCCAGGCGACAATTCTCAATACAATACACACATAAACATAAAATACACCAGAAAAATCTCACCCTTGGGATATTACCCAACAGAAAAACGGTTAGATCTAATTATGAGCTTATCAACTACTTGGTTGATCTGTTTAAAGTTGTTTTCTATGATTTTGAATTCTGCCACTTTGAAGGATTTCCAATTCTCCTGCGTATAACCTCATCAAAAATTTTCAATATTTTTCTTCAAGCTGTAGATATATAGTATCAATAACTAAGAGAAATATGTCTGCTGTAATTGGTATAACCTTTGGTAACTCCTCCTCCTCGGTCGCTGTTGCTAGTCAAGACGGAAAAGTCGATGTTATTGCAAATGCTGATGGTGACAGAGCCATTCCATCCGCTTTATCCTTTGTCGGATCAGATGAATACCACGGTGTTCAAGCCCAATCACAATTGGTCAGAAACCCACAAAACACTATAATTAACTTCAGAGATTACATTGGTAAAAAATTTGAAGAAATCACTATAAGTGAAGCTCATGTTGGAGCCAAACCAGTAAAATCTGCTACTGGTGGAATCGCATATAAAGTAGCCATCAATGGTAACGAAACTGTCTTAACTGTCGATGAAGTTGTTGCTAAATATTTCCATCATTTAAAATCAGCTGCTGAAGATTATATTGGTAAAAAAGTCGAAGGTTCAGTATTAACTGTCCCTACCGACTTCAATGAACATCAAAGAGCTATTTTAACTAAATTATCTAACGAAGCCGGTCTTAAAGTATTACAAATGATCAACGAACCATCTTCTGCTTTATTAGCCTACTTAACTACTGAAGAAGAAAAATTATTGCAAGATAAAATCTACGCCGTCGTTGATGTTGGTGGTATCAGAACCGACGCCGCTATCATCTCTGTCAGAGGTGGTGTCTTAACTATCTTATCTACTTCCCATGAATACGGATTAGGTGGTGAACAATTTGACGATGCTTTAGCTGAATACTTTGCTAAAGAATTTGAAAAGAAAAATAAATCAGACCCAAGAACCAATGCTAGATCATTAGCCAAATTGAAAGCTGAATCTATCGTCGTCAAAAAGACTTTATCTAACGTTCAATCCTCGACTTGTTCTATCGAATCTTTAGCTGATGGTTTGGATTTCCATACCTCAATCAACAGATTGAGATTCGTCTTAATTGGTAAAACCATTTTTGCCAATATCTCCAGTTTCGTCGACAAGGCCGTCACCAAAGCTGGATTAGATACTTTAGATATCGATGAAGTATTATTAGTTGGTGGTTCATCTAACATCCCTAAATTGGCCAGTAATGTTGCTGCTATCTTCCCAGAATCAACTACTGTTGTCGCTCCATCATTAGACACCAAGGCCCTTGACCCATCTGAATTAGTCGCCAGAGGTGCCGCTTTGCAAGCATCTTTAGTTGAATCTTTCGATGATGAAGAAATCTCCGAATCATTACAACCAATCGTCGTCAACACCCAACATTTATTAAAATCAATTGGTATCAAGAATGCCGACGGTGAATTCGTCCCTATTTTGGTTGCTGAAACCGCCTATCCTATCAAGAAATCCGTCGAAGTCACCAACGGTGATTCTTCTTCCGTCTTGATTGAATTATACGAAGGTAAAAGAACCGTCAAAGAAACCACTATTGAACCAGTTCAAAATGAAGACGACTCTGACGATGACTATTCCGACGAAGAACCTGAAGTTGTCAAGGAAGTTGTTTACGTTGCTGGTGATTTATTGGCTGAACTCGCATTAAAAGACTTGAAACCAAACTCCAAATTAGAAGTTGTAGTTAACATAACTCAAAATGGTACTTTACATTTCTCAGGTAGAGAATTGAAACAAGGTTCTGTTGCCGTCAAAGGTGAAATCTCTTCTGCTTAAATAGATTTAATATAAGAATATTAGTTATTTCCCAATGTAGTATTCGCGCGGCTGAAAATATATCTTGATTTGGACAAGTAAGACCAAAGCAAAGAAGAGTAGGTTTGGTGTGTTCAGTATGGGCAAGAAGAATCAGGAGATGTCTCAAGTCTATAATAGTAACAATAAGAATGAGTTCATATTTAATGAGAATGGAGGACGAGGCAAGCATTTATCGTCATTTTTGAAGAATTTATCCTTAACTGGTACTACCAATGCCAGCAAATCAAAAAAGGCCCAGAGTTATCAGGATATCAATAGTAATATCTATGGAAGTTTATCATACAACAAGGCTGATTCCAATGGGTCCGCTGGTCGATCAGGCAGCCCAAATTTACGAACAGTTTCAATGGGTGGAACTCCAGTAGGAGGAGGTTCTGTTATTGATACTGATTTACGATCGGTATCATATCATGCCAACCATTCTACGCCAAGCTTAAAATCACATAGACGTGCAAGTTCCAACAGTATACGATACGCTGATTTGGATGATGATTGGGATGCTGGGTTGGAAGAAGTTGCCAAGAGTAAACCGAATAAAGCATTGAATAGAATATCAAGTAATTACGAATCCAATTCTAGTAGATCTTCATTCCAGGTAATTTCATCGGGGTTAGATCCATTTTATCCTGACTTAGCATTGCCAACAAAAGTTACTTCAAATACGTCGAGTTCACCCACGAGAAAGTCACACTTGAAGGAATCCTTGGATTTGGAAGATGCGCAGGCTAAAATTGAAGTCAGCAAATTGAATCAATCGTATGCTCGTTTCACTAAGTTTAAGAAAATTCTCAATGGTGATGAAGCCAATATTGATATTCAAGATTTAAGAAAATTATCCTGGAATGGTATACCCAATGAATTGCGAGCAATGTCGTGGCAGATATTGTTGGGTTATTTGCCAACGAACAAATCGAGACAATCGTCGACATTGTTGAGAAAGAGACAAGAGTATTTAGACGGGATAAAATCGATTTCGTTTGATTTCGATGACCAGCCTAGCAATGTAGCAGTTAATGGAGAAACGAATTCTAATCGTGAAAAACAATTGTATCATCAAGTCAACATAGATGTGAAGCGAACCAATCCTACAATCAAATTTTATAGTTATGCTACAACCCAAACATCGTTGAGGAAAATCTTATATCTTTGGGCAATAAGACATCCTGCTAGTGGGTACGTCCAAGGGATCAATGATTTGGTGACTCCATTTTTCCAGATCTTCGTCATGCATTATATTTGGCAATTGCAGAATAAAAAATTACAAGCAACAGAAGAGTATGCGTTATTTATACCAGGCATGTTGGATGATGAAGATGAAGCCGAACAAT
Source organism: Candida sp. Y128-05E (assembly GCA_037042355.1). Taxonomy (NCBI): domain Eukaryota; kingdom Fungi; phylum Ascomycota; class Pichiomycetes; order Serinales; family Debaryomycetaceae; genus Candida; species Candida sp. Y128-05E. The sequence continues at coordinate 12,137 of JAXQKE010000549.1, forward strand.
TGTTATTACAAGACCCCAACTTACCTAATTATACTTTAGACAATTTCGATCCCAGCAAATTATCGCCTCGAGTATTGGGAATAATCGAAAGTGATACGTATTGGTGTTTTTCCCGATTATTGGAAACCATTACTGATAACTATATCCACCAGCAACCGGGAATCATTCGTCAAGTTTCAGATTTGAAGAATTTGAT